>RJWJ010008215.1:0-54333 GCA_004363605.1 Indri indri | reverse complement strand
TCAGAGGGTTATTGGTGAAACTGTTATATATCTTCATTGCTTATGAACACCATTTGCTCGTCCTGATATAATCCACAGTAATTGATTCCACACTGAATGACTCATATTACTACTAATAAAAGCAAAATTTATATATGAAAATAGAGACCTCCATTATTTTATCAGAAGTTATGGCTGATGGTGTATAGAGGTCCCCAACCTCTCCCTCCACTCCAACACTGCTCTTTTTCTCATTCGAATGGCTTTAGGTTAGGCAACATATGCTCTGGTTGTAGCCCTCAGCCCCACCATATTCTCTGGTCTCACATTTGTGTTTTATGTCTGGCCTTTAGGGGCACCTGAGTTTGAGAGCTGGAGGCTGAGAGTTATTTCATAACAGGACTATAGTTAACTTATGTAGGGGAGTATATAGAGGAGAAAAAAGTTATATACGAGTCTATTTCTGTCTTTAAGGAGTCACCAATCCAAAAAAACAAACATACAAAAACTACCATAGAATAAAAAACAGTGGTTCTTGCGTTATTCCATATAGATACACATTTGGAAGGAACACATTTGTACCAGTACTGGTGACTTGCTATGCTACAGTTCTTTAGCAGCTGCAAGGTGAGTTCTCTTTGGGGAGATGAAGGAACAGAAGGACATGCGATCAGTTAGAAAATGCTCCCCAAGTGTTTCTGGGATGCCTCTTTCTTTTTCCCGTTTCTACCCTTCCCAACCCCTCCTCATACCTCCGCCTGAGAATTGCCAGTGCAGAAAGGGTTAAATGGAATCACAACGCACAGAGCTGGCCTACAAGGATAATGATACTAGATCTCTTCTGTCTTCTCAGTGTGGTTTTGCACTGTGTCGACCTAGCAAAGATGAAAACTAAATTCCCCAGAATTCCCTTCTCCAGGTGGTAACGTGTTGGGCTGATGATAAAGAAATACACACAGTTTCTGGAAAGCAGAGACACAGCATAACTCATCCCCTTCGTAGGGTTTGTGCAGGGTGTCAGGGACCGCTGCATTTCACATTGTCTTTGATCTGATGGTTTACCTTACTGGCATGAGAAAGTAGCCAAACTGGTAGTTCACCCAAACTCACTCTTCTCTTCATCCCCTTCAGTGTCTGAGCCCTCGGCCAGGTGCCTGAGCCCCTGGTGAAGGGCTCTAGCTTTTTCTGCAATATCACTCAGGTTATACGAGGTAAGACACAGACATGGCTTCTATTCGTTGCAGGGGGTCTGAGTAGGTCCTCATGGGTTCTTGTTTGGTCTCATCAGTCCCAGTTTATCCTCATAGATCCAAGCTTGTCCTTGCTTTGTCTCTGCTTTCCACTCAGCTGCCCAGAGCACCTAGATGCCTTCATGCTCTCCACCAGAAGCAGAGGTAACAGCTTTCCACAGAACTTCTTTACCAGCTCCTCTTCATGATCCTTAATTAGCATTTTTTTCTGATCCTTCAATCACCCCTTTTCAGATCTTTATTTCCCCAGTGTTTCCTACAACTGCATGAGGTTTAATCCTAATAATAATTCCCTTAGTCTAAATCACTCATTGTGGTTATTCTGTTTTTCTACTCAAATTCTGATATAATTATATATATATTTTTTTTTACAAGAAAGCTTTCAATATCTCCTCAAATCCTGTGCAACTAGCCAAAGTGCTATTCCCAAAGATATTCCTTTCAAGGGAAAAATCAGGGACAAGTTAAATGTTGAGACACCTGAAACCATTATGATCCCAATAGGGACAACTGCCCAACTCAGATGCAATTCCTCTGTGTACCTCACTCCAGCCTTGGTGCTGCCCTCTCTATAGGTAGTATCATGCTGGTTCTGTGCTGCCAGTGATCCATATTATAAAGACAATTTAACCATGGTAAGGCAACTGATAAACTACTCCTGATAGTACTCTCTGTATCTAGCACTCTCTGGCACTCTGCATATATTTAATAAATGTTTATGGAATGAATGAAAGAATGAAGAATGAATAAATGCTGAAGACACCTGCACAGGAACCTCGCCCCGGACTCAGACACTGAAGGGGATGGGGAGAAGGGTGAGTTTGAGTGAACTACCAGTTTGGCTACTTTCTCATGCCAGTAAGGTAAACCATCAGATCAAAGACAATGTGAAATGCAGTGGTCCCTGAGGCCCTGCACAAACCCTACGAAGGGGATGAGTTATGCTGTCTCTGCTTTCCAAAAACTGTGTATATTTCTTTATGACCAACCCAACACAATACCACACGGAGAAGGGAATTCTGGGGAATTTAGTTTTCATCTTTGCTAGGTCGACACAGTGCACCCACTGAACAGTCAACATAATAATAGTGGCTACTATTTATTGATTTTTCTACTGCATATCAGGCACAAGAATTGTTCAGTTTTGAAATACAACAACCTGGAAAAAAGAATTATTATTGGAATTTTAACAATAAAACAGCATCTTACTCAAAGTCACACAACTCATGTGTATGAGAGTAAACTTGAGAATAAACTTGTGTTTGTCTCACCCCCTAATTGGGGGCTTGTTCTGCTACATGAGGCTGCCTGCCAAAAGGACATTATCTCTAGTGAAGGCTCACACAGACACTCACCAGTCCCCCTCTGGAGTGTTCTCCTCCCAGTATAGGTTTTAGCATTTTTCTTTGTTTATTTGGTTGATTCTTCTCAAAGTGTTTTGCAGAATTAAAATTCCCTCTGCCTCCAACTTTGATTCCTGCTTCCCCCCAATTTTGCCTTTTGTGCATGACTCAGCCTGACCTGCATCTGTTTTCCATTTTAAACCTGGATGAGACTTACATCACTGAATTTTTTTTTTTAAATCCAGCCATAGGCTTTACAGATGAGTTATGTCTGGATTTCTTCTTTGGTGTGAATGACATGTGACTAGATTCTCTTCAACTCTGACGCAGCCACCTCATCCCCCACAGCAGCGAGTTCAGCTCTGTTGTCCCAGTTTCCTCTCTGACCAATTTCTTCTAACGCCTCCCTAGGGAGTATACTTGGGCCACTTCCCAAATTCCTGGCTGCCTGTGGCCCTGACCTAGGTGCCTGCTGCCTCATTCCCAGCACAGCCACAGGCTTGTATATTGGAGTGCTGGAACAAATTGCAGGTGGCTGGAATACCAAACGGGTATTTCTGGTGGCACATTCTCATACAAAGTGGCAAATGGAGTCTATCGCATGTGAAACTAATTTTACTCAGATTAAAGGCGCTCATCATTATTTCCTATGTATTTTCAAACCATCATAAATACAATTTTCCTCAGACTCAGTGGCATAATAGGAATTCAAGATTTTCTAATAGTAGTGCTCACACTAGGACCCAAATCATCTCATTCTTACTAGAGAAGAGAAAATGCTAATCTATCTCAAGAAACACTGATTCTAAAAATGGCAAAGTACTAGCATGTCAGAGTTTTTGTTTTTTGTTTTATTTTTATTTTCCGTATATGAAAAGTTGTTGAATATAAGGTAATATTTTAGTCCTGATTCACTGCTAGAAAAAGCAGTCTGGGAACCTGACTCCCTGAAGAACACAGTGAGAATTATCCAATTTTATTGTCCTCTACAGATTCATAGAATCGTTGGCTTGAGAAAACCATGGCAATGAATCTAATTCATCCCCACACTCAATGCCTGCAGGCATATCGCATACCTCCCTAGAGAGATCGAAATGTATTCTGTTTTTAAAATTTTCCAAAAATCCCACAACCTCACTCAATAAATCCTTCCAATGTGCAATTACTTTCCACACCAGGAAACATTTCTTTACATCCCACTAAAATTTCTTACTTGTCTTTGTGCCCTCTGCTTCCTCTTTTCTTACTTGTAGTCAAGATTAAGAATGAATGCTTACCTAGTCCTTATTTATTAACCTTCAGTTTTCATTGGAATGAATAACTCATTAGAACTTTCTTGAACTTTTCAGTGTCTCTCACTAGGAAGAAAGTTCTTGAATACTTTAATGTCTTTTACAAGGAGGAAGTTTTTAAGTTGATACATCTCTTATAAGATTGAAAAGAACATTTATTGGGTTAATACAGAATGTTCACATTTATTGCTCAGCACAAGTACTTGCCTGAGAGGTTCTCAGACAATATTTCTTGATGGCTGACAAAGGTCTGGGGTTTCAAAATTCTAGCATTAGCTGCAACAAGTAATCTCTAAAAAGTTCAAACAATATTCAAGTAACACTCTTGTGTGCCATAGCAAGAGATGGACACGCTATTTTTAAATGTACTTAATTTTCATTAATTTAAATCTTAATAGCCACATGTGGCTAGTGGCTACAGGATGGCACAGTGTAGATGTGGTAGGTATACCTGTAAAACCATTAATATTTAGTAGACATGTTATTTGGAAATTATTAAATTTTAGAAAATTGAGGACTGTTTATTTTCCTCTTACAGTATAACTTGTTACTGCAGAACTTAATTCAGATTCTAAAAGTGTCAGTTTATTATATAAAAACTAGGAGAGTATGATTTTTTTAGTGAAATGAGTATTGTCAAATTGATTAGACAAAATATGAAGATGTATTATACAAGTATGATTACTAGATGACTGAAATGCTTCTATTTTAAACTAAAATAAAAGCAAGCATTCCTGGGGATAATTAAAGATATTAAAACTTTAATATTAAACCTATATGTAAAATAAGTATATTATTACATAAACAGAATAAATGTTTCCTTACTTTCTTATAATGAATTTATATTGGAATCTACACATCAATCATTAATCCTTCATTCTATTCACTTCACAAGGGTATGTGGTTAATTTAACAAATGTGGTTTATGCTGATTCAGTAGAAACCCACAGGACAATAGCATTAAATTACGGAAATTTTTGTCTGGGTCTGTTTGCCATTTTAAAACCATGTCTCAAAATAATTTAAGTATCATATAGTTCGGAGCACCCTGCAACCTCTGCTCCCACCCCTTCCCAAAGGAAATAAAATTAGGTTTATATACTGTGAAATAATGGGAAGAAATAATATTTTCTTTAATTCAAATGTAATAAAATTTATTAATATGGTTAAATAGTGTGTGTGCAGGTGTATATACCTTTTCATTTTTTGATTACCAGGTTCTATTTATATCATTCATGTATATAGATAGATAGAGAGGTATAGATATATATATAGATATACACACATTGGCCAGCAATCTAATTATCTAGTACTTTGTTGTCTGATGTTTAAACTAATCCAACACACCCACACACACACATCTGGATCCCTTTGATGGTGCCCCCTCCAATAAAATACTATGAAAAGCTACTTTACATATAGCTCTTGTATTAATAATACCATCCTCTTACCTAAAGAACCTCTACAAGGTTCTTACATTTTTGTCATCCAAATCTAGGACGTTAAATCAAAAACCTCTTAAGTAAATCATTAATCAATATTCTTATTTCTATCTAAGCAATTTTCAATTCCTAATTAACACAGTTTCACCAGTGCAGCCAAGCCATTCTTCTCACATATCCACTTCAGGAGTGCCTTATTTTCTCCATATTTTTCTCAGTCTGCAATATCATATCAGTATGCTAGGCTTCACATAGCCATCATTTCTTTCAGGCCTCTGCCTGCTCAAAATCATTCTCATCATTTACTAATCCATCATTCACTAATCTCTTTTGTCATCTTTTACTAATCAATCCTACCTTATAGTTTCCTGATCTGAAACCTCACAGCAGTAAGCAACATCATTTCATGTATTCATAGTAGGCCTTTGTATTATTTTAGGGCACATTTTAGGTGCACACACACACACACACAGACAATTTTATCTTCCTGCCTAAAAGCTAAGATTCTGGGGAACTCTCCAAATTCCACTATTAAGTCCTGTCCCCCAAATGTTTTATCTTTGCTTTACAAATTCATAAAATTACCATTTCTTACCTGAATTGAATTGTTAATGGGGTGGGGTGTTAAGAAATTTTAAGACAATGACTTGGTATGCCAATATCTTCACTAAAAAATTCAAAACTAAAAACAATTAGTAAAATATGACTCATTATTTTAATTTATTCATCAACAACTATTTCTATTTTCTACTTGACATTGTTTGACTTGGTAAAATAATTCTAATTTACCTTAAACGTAGAAGGCAATTTGAATGGCTACTATGAATACTACTGTTTTCTTCAAAGTAATTTTGCCTTCTCTTATTAGGCTGTCCATTAGATGGAAATCGTAAAGAAAAATATGTATTTCCTTCATGTAGCAGAGAAAAAAAGTAAAACATATAAACTTTAATGAAATCAAATCAATGTTTACCAATTAAATTTTTTCCTCATATAAATCAGTTAACTATTTTCAAGATTAACTACTTTTAACTTGATTTTTAATGGGCAAATAGCCATCAGCAAAAAAAAAAAAAAAAAAAAAAGGAAATTTAAAGTAGAAAGAATAATAAAAAAGTTAAAGTCTGGCTAGTTCAGTATAGAAAGGATGGCAAACTATACAAACCAACAATTTAAAAGAAAACACACTGAAATGATGAGGCGTTTTTTAGAGTATCAAAAATATAAACTATGTATTTTGTTAAAAGTCTTGAAAAGACAGATTAAAAAGCTGGTTTTTGACTCACTTTGAAATCACTATATTTGCCTAGTGCCTAAGGTACTGGGCAGGATTTCCCAAGGAAACTTTAACATTACAATTAGTGTTATCCTAGATAGAATTCATTAAACTCTTTACAGCTTAACACATAATGAGAAATTAGTGCAGGGTAACCTTTAATTTAACTTTGTAGGGAATGTCTGTAATAGCTGTAGGCAGTTTGTGGAAATCTATGAAGTGCCACTCAAAATCAAGGAAATCAATCTCTCTTCACCTTTAGTTGATCTTATATTTCTACTCTGATCTATAGTGTGTCAATTATACTTTTCCTCCTGGAAATGTGCCTGTCACAACAATCGGGGGCATCACTGGCGTTGGTTAGTGGGGTCCACAGAGTACCTTTCTCCAATGTGAGGAACAAAAGTGAATAAGTGAATATCAAAGAATTGTTCTGCATTTCACGCTACTTTTCCATGTGCACCAGGATTGCAACTAAAATATCGATCAGGAGATATTGTTTGTTGTACTCAGAAAGCTACCAAGAGTTGTTTAATATTTCAGAAAAGGTGATGGCAAC
Source organism: Indri indri (assembly GCA_004363605.1). NCBI lineage: Eukaryota > Metazoa > Chordata > Mammalia > Primates > Indriidae > Indri > Indri indri. Next base: position 47,192 of record RJWJ010008215.1, on the reverse strand, counting down.
TGCACTCATTCTATTTGTGGCACCAGTACGGCAAACATGTATCAGTCTGCATCAGCGCTGCTAGGTTTGCTGTGATTCCATATGTTGCTGCAAACACTATATGCCCCATTATTCTATATATACAGTTGCAAGCACCTAATTACATCAATTTGAATCTGACTCAAATACTTACACATTATTTTTTTTATGACAAATAGAGCATTATTTTTTTTCTTGTTAGGTTGTATGTGTAGGCAAATTATACCATCTATATATTTCATTTCAGATTACTAAACAAAGGTTGGTGTCTAACAGAGTTGAGAAACACTGTTCAACCCAACTGTGATGATTCCTTTCTCCTTTTTCAAACACTCAACATCCTTTGCAGTTAGGGAAGGCCATGGCTGGGTAGACATACAAGGAGGTCTTCTGGAGTCTTGGTAGTAAGTATTTGCTTATTATAAAAGGGAAAAGAATAGGAAGAGAGCTTGTTAAGACTTTCCCCTTCCTTCTTCCTGCCTTCAATGAGAACATGATGTCTGCTGCAACCATTTTGTAGCAATTAGGCAACAAGGATGGAATAAAAGCACAAAATATCAGTGAACCAGTGGACCACCTTGAAACTACTCTCTTGGTCTTCTTGATGTGTGGGGGGCAGAAGAATTTGTATGGTTTAAACTACTATTACTATTGGGATTTGGTACAACCTAAATCAATAGCAACTGATAGAAAACTGAATTTAATATCTTACCTTCAAACCTGGTTATCACCCTATGTTCCATACTACCATTTTACTACCAAGTTATTAATGCCAATAACTTTAGAGTCACTTTCTCACTACCCCTCCAACCCCAACTTCTAATCAGTCTCTACATACTGTTGATTTGACCTCATAGATATGAGGAAATCCATCTACATTTCTCATTTTTCACTTCCACTGTCATAAGCCAAGTGACCATCACATTTTCTGCTATTGCTTCCTAATTGGCCTCACTGAATCTCCTTCACTCTCTAGACCATATTCTCCACCCATAATATACTCTCCATTTTCAAATACAAATTTGGTCATATTGGTAATCACAGGAAAAAACTGATTTTCTCTTGCTCCAAAACAAATTTCTATATCCTCAACCTGGTACATAACATCAATCCCATGGTCTATGTATGAGCCATGCTGTTTCCTTGCCTGAAAAACTCATCTCTGTTTTCTTCCAACTGTCATGCCCACACCACCATCCCACACACAAACTCACTTTCACTCCCCTGGAAAAGCCTTTCCTAACCCAGCAGTTAACCACTCTCGCTCCATTGTTTTTCCTTCAAAATTAGTTTTTTAAAAAATTCTTAGGTTAGTGCTGCAGTAAACTAAGCAATATGAGGGCAGTAGATGAGACATATTTATCATTATAGTCCTAGTTTCCTGCACAGAGAGCCCTTGTTTCACACTAAGTACTCGATACTGGTAGAAAGAATGAAGGAATGAACATTTATTTAAATCCCCCTTGTACTGATTTTAGATATAACAAGTAACTTTCCCAGGATAAAATTTGGCTCTCTCTGTTCGTCTTCCTCATCAAAGAAATAAACTAGGCATATCAGACAAAGAGGCTTGTCCTCGCAAAAGCTGTATTTTCCAATGTAAATTACTACTGCGATTTTATACGCTGGCCGTATATTTGTGAGGAGCATGAGATGGAAGCACTCTTAGATGCTGACAAAAATCAACATTCATTGAAAAGCTTAGGGCTTTTCCCTGCAAGGTGGTAAATTTACTTAAGTTGAGCTATCTTGTGAGGTCCTATTGGTATGGCTTTTCAAAAGAAACATTAACCAAAAGTAAATTGAAACCTTAAATTGTCAGTGTGATGAAGACAAAAATGCCAAAGTATAAACAGACACATGCTTTTGGCTCCCCCTAGCTTCTAAGAAAGACTCTTCCTTTGCTCAGTTTGGCTCCAAGGACTCTATTGTACTCATTTAGGAACTTAAAGTAGGAAAAAATTAGAAGCGTCCTTGAGAATCTAAATTGATTTACATAAGAATGAATCATAGTATGCCACAGAAAACGAAAAGTTCAGAATATGGGAAAAGGAAGCCAAACTGGAATGAGAAAGTATCGGAAGTAGAGCTTGCATTTTAAAAAGAGGCAAGAAGAAATTAGTCAAGCTTCGGTGTGGAGAGCTGTCTTGATTAAGCTGACTCTGGAAAGAAAGGGAAGCTGGAAATTTCTTAGGTTTGCCTCAGTGTACGGACGGTATGCAATCCTTCATCAAAAGCATTCAGCAAAAACTCGTAAGTGCTGTCCAGAGTTGGTTTTATATTTTATTTTAAGAGGGAATCATGCTGAGATAGGTTTTAGGGAAGAAGTGGTGTATCCCTGAGTTGGGTTACAAATTTGCAGAGTAAATTTAGTTCAAGTGCCTTCTAGTAACTAGAAACTTCTAGCAAACTGTTTTTAATCAGGGTTGCTTTCACTGAGCTGAGTCAAAGGTGAAATTATTATTTTGTAAATGATAACCCTTAACATTGCTCTGGGAATTTTTTCCGGTAGCTACAATAAACTCTCTTTTAAAGGACCACATGAAAAATTTGGTTTTAAAAAATGGCAATTTCTTCAGGCATGCAAATAAAGACCTACACAAAAGCACTTTGTCATAGCTAGTCATTTACAATAACTCTGGACTTTCAAAAAATATCCTAGGATATTTAATGAAAAGTATATCTGTGTTGTAAAATCAATAATCTCAAAATTTACTCAAAATAATTATTTTGTTGTATAATGGGTTTCAAAGAGGAACAAAGACATTGTGGTACTTTATCAAATATGGATGAACTATTTGTATTTCATTTTAGAGGACTTTATATTAAAAAAAAAAATTCAGTACCGTTAACCTTGCTTAGAGGAACAACTCTCAGTCTTCTAACAGACAGTCACAAACCCACCCTTTTTTAGGTGGTTGACATGTTTTTTGTAAGTTAGAAAGGCAGTCAATGTTCAGTCTTACACCTGTAACACATCTCAGCATGTCCTGTAACCAAGGAACAATTCATACTTTCTGCGTGACTCATTGATTAATTGCAAATTTGCATTTCTGAAAGTAGAAATTTGATGAAAACTTCAAGCTACAGGAAAATTATAAACATCGTCACAGCTGGAATCTATTCAAGTGAAGGGATGGATTTTATGACACTGCATGTTATACGCTTGTGATCGGAAAAAGGTGTACAAGAAGAGATGCTTTGGGAATACTGCTGTGTAGGTGGCCTGTGGGAGACACAAAAATGAATAAAACACAATTTCTGTCCCACGGGAGCATAAAAGCTAGTAGGAGATGGAATGCATACATATAATCAAGACAGTACAGTAAACGACTCAATGGAGTAGGCAAAGTGATGACAGTAAAAACAATGGAAGCTCTGTGAAGGCCTGGAATTTGGTCTTTGTATTCCCCAGCACCTAGATGACACTCTGGCATATAGTAGGTGCTCAACTAAACATTTGCTGAATCAATGACAGTTACATAAGGATTGCACCTGTATGTGTTAATGTGAGTCCGCTTGTGAAATTATTTGTATTGTAGATCCTAAAAGGCTAGAATGACTTTAAGCAGCACTTTCAAGTCCCCAGCTGCCCTGGCAAAGTCTGGGGATGGTCCAACAGGGGGATTAGGCGATCAGCACCTTACTTAGCTTGGGTGTCTATGAAACAATTTATTCAAATAAAGTATTTTCCTGCTAAAAAAAGTTTACAATTGTTTTGCAGAGTGGAAAAGTCGTAGGTTTTACAGTCAGAGCTAAATGTTCAAGTGCTAGCTCTGCTGCCTACCAGGTGGCCAACATGGGGAAATGGTTTTACCTTTCCAAGCCTGCCTTTTATTATCTGCAAAATGAAGATGAAAATATCTATCTCATAGGGTTGTAATGAAAAATAAATAAGAACCGAATAACAACAAATTACTTATTATACAGTTTGCATTTGATGCATATAACTTCCCTTTCCATTTCGCTAGCAGTTTTTAAAAAGCAGCCTCATTCCAGATGTAGTACAACTACCCAGTCTTGATCACCTGCTAGTTGCATAGCTATAGGGAAATCATTTCAGTTTTCTGACCCTCAGTTTCTTCATTTGTAAAATGGGAATACAAGTGGTACCCACCCACAGGAAACTACAAAAGCATACAAAATGGCCCTTCAAATATCTTAATTTTATTTGAAACCTGTGTATTGGGATTTTTAAAAAATTATTTCCTCCCAGTATTTTTAATTTCTGTATCTGCTGTGTATTAGTTTTCATTATTAATTTCTTATTACTCATTAACCCTGGTACAATGTATATAAATGAGGTGAACAAAACAAAAAATAATAGTGACTTGTTGAAAGGGACTCAGTTTTTGAGAGGTTCTAAATTACCTGAGTATAATAAGCAGAATACTAACCAGGTAAAAACCAGAACATGGGGAATTTTCTCCTCTGGACTCAGCACTGGATTTATATTACTAGCACTCGAATAGGAAATTGAGGGGAAAAATCTTTTTTAATATCTCTACTAAAAAAGCAAGAATTAAATTAAAAAGATATTGATGGATAAACTTTCTTTATTAGATAGCACTCAGATTCAACTTGCTTTAAGGTCAAAGGAGCAACCTTCTCTGTGGTTCCCCCTCTGCTGTGGGGTAAGAGTCAGGCTTATACATATATATCTCTATCTAAAAATTAACAATTATTGCATGCTGTGAAATTAACTTCTCCAGGTCACTTTGCAAACTCTCACTCCCATCCCATTCAGTCTCCATGAGCATAAATTATTTTTTCTCCTTAAATAAATTGCAAGTGTAAACAATGTATTAAAAGTGTCAAAGGTTTTTATTATTATAAATGTGTAAGCATAATCTGTATTTCTAGAAACTTTGCAGTCTATATTCCCTTTAATAAAGTTGCAGAACACCCATAGTATACCACCGATAGCACCCCCAAAAGTGACTAACCTTAAGGGAACTAATTATGTCAAATGAAAAGAAGCTGCTAAGAGAAAAAAATTCAGATTAACAGTTTGGGAGACTATCAGAGATAACTGCCCAAAGATGAAACGGGCTATAATCAAGAGTATCTAGTAGGCCACATTGTAGAGATATCATAGAGGCAAGGCAATTACCAGCTGGCCAGCAATGTAGTAGAAGGAAATTCAGGTAGCCCTGAGAGCTGGTACCCTCTGTACCATGAGATTCTGTAAATTCTAATTAAAATTAAAAAAACAATTGACCACCTTTAAAAATGGATACTCAAATACAAAATTCACACTTAAATCACATTAAGAAATATCCTGGGGAACAAACCATGGGTATAAGTATACTATATCATGATCAGTTTTAGAAAAGGGATATGGGGCAATGAATTCTGATTTTTTAAGTTTCCTTAGTCATCGATCAATTTATAACATTCTTAAAACAGAATAACTACTTAATCAGATTCAAGGTGACATTAAAATATTCAGTATTGAACTAGTTTTAATTGTTTATCATAAATATTTTACTTTAACATAACATCGTGTGATATTTAAAGTTCAAAGAAATAGTAATAAAGATCAAACAAAAGGGAAGAAATCATTTATCATTATTATTTTTGGTAGTTTGTTTTGCTATTAACTACATGCTTCCAAAAAACATTGCCATACCACAACCCCTCACTGATCCTTACACACAAGGCAGTCCCAAGTATGTCCCTAACAGAAGTCCTTAGACCTCATTTCTACTCTAAAATAATTCCATTTTACCACTGAACAAAGAAAGCTGAAAAAGCTCTTCTGAGCATAGAAAATAACTCTTTTATAGATCTCTCTCCTTCAAATACTACTGCAAATCTTCCCTTCTAATTATAGCATTTTAGTCTACACAAAACTGCTTGCTCCTAATTACTCTTAGCCATTTTCCACTGGAGAGTTTTATTTGTGTTTTGCTTATTTGACAGCATTGTCCCAATAATAATGACGAGGGGCCACTTGTCATTGTAAATGGTGGAGCATTCTGATTAATGTGCCTTTGTGAAGTTTACCAGTACCCTGGTTCTGAAGCGATATATCCATGGCTTGTTTTTTCTTACTTATTTACTTACTTGCTTGCTTGTTTGTGTATGATGTATTTATTTCATCTCTGGGGACCACAAGCAGACCATGATAGTACTGGGTCAACCAGGGACAATATAGTTTTCAAAAGAACATTATAAAAACAAGAAAAATAAATGCAAAACTTGAATTCACAGGCAAATATTAACAAATGATTTCTTCATTTTATAAAAAATAGCTGAAAAAAATAGCATTCAAGAGCAACTACTTATACATAGTTTTGCAGTATAGCAAATCTTTATTAGATTTCACATCAGAACCCGATCCACATTTAGAATCATTGTGAACTTGTTGACTGGAGAAGATATTGGAAGGGGCAGGTTGGTGGGGAGGATGAAATTATAAAGCTAGACAATTGTGGTGGACATAGGTCTTACATGCGGTTACCCTTTAGTACTTGAATAACTTTCAAAATATGACTTCTACCTTTCCCATTTAGAAGCCAGAATTGAAATTACCAGATTCCTTTGCAGTTGTGATGTTGGCATGTGGCCCAGGCTCCAGAAATCAAATGTAAAAATCAAGAACTACTTGCATTCAAGTGAGTGCAATGTAAAGAAGAAGCTTCTGCTTCTGTTGACGGTGTTGGGGTTCTACAATGGTGTCTGGATATTCTTGGTGAAACAGCGGAGGCAATAATGACCCAAATGATGTAAGGTCAAATTCTTGGCTCAGACCTAACCTCACTTAGATGGTGGGTGATTCCTGCATCTCATTGCATGGTCGCCACTGGGTTAATATTCATCTAAGGCCAACCATGTGACATGCCTCTAAGCACATCTCCTGAAGACTTAGCCACAAGCCTGGTTTTTCAGAACTCCCACCAATATGTATCTACGAAATATCTTGTAATAACACCTTTGATGTTTAGAGTCTGCATCTGTTGACTGCAATTAAGAACAATGACAGATACTGACTGGGTACAAGGGTGGGTGGGGGCAGAGAAAATATCAAGGCAAACTTGAGAATTTGAAGCTCAGGTAACTATACAAGGTTGACCTGCTAAGCAAATATGTCCACTGTGGTGGGAAAGGTGCAGCAACAGCAATTTTGGGGGACTTACTGTACCCCAAATTACGTGAAAGACTGATGTGGGATTGGATTTCAACTTTTCCACTTGTTTAATTTCTTAAACTGTAATGCATAATGTTATTGTGAGAACTGGATAAAATCTATGGAAAGTGTTTAAAGAAGTTCTCACTACAGGTTGTTGTATTGATGAAAAAGGGCCAGCAGCATACTTCTGGATGAATCATCTAATTTGTGGACCTAGCCCTGGAGAGAAACAGGTGGTAAGTACTAAATAGAGTACCTGGAATCCTAGCCAAATAAAACAGGTTTTAGATTCTGGTTCTAGTTCTAGATGTAGTCTCAAAATGTGATAAAACTTAAGTAAGGCAAACCCACGGAAAGCCAAGACAAAAAAGGCCTCTGAATGGTTGCCCCCTGGACCTGTGAGTATATTCAGAAATTAACCTCAAGCACAGTGATACTAAGCCTTAGGCAGCAAACCTAAACTGGTGGTCTTAGGCTGCTCTTCCTTACCCAGCCTGTGTCAAGCTTGCCTGGAGAACTTAGCCTGCAGGTGAGGACAATTCTAACCATAGGTGAGTGGACAACGAGTATCAAAACTTTCCATGCATCTTATGTTAATTCACACACATATACCTACCACACATACATATCCCACAATCCTATTCCCTCATAATTTTCTATCATAGTTTTGGAACCTGTAAACAAGTTGGTTCTAATCAAATATTTATAAGATAGGATTAAATGTTTGGATTTAATACCTTTTGAGAGTCTGCTGGAACATGGTTACCTTGTTATTTTGAACTACAGAAAAATGTTGATGGTCAATAAAACAGTAATAGTTCCCGGTGTTGTAATTGCCTATCACTGTGCAATGATCTGATCAGTTCTACACAGATACTTCTATACATTGAATGGCTAACTGGCTGGGTAAAATAACCCTCTTTGTAGAGCAAGGCTTATGGCAATAGAGCTACAAAATAGCCTGGGAGGAATGAATATCAGTGGGACACTCAAGAAGCTTTACAAGGTGAACTGAAATGGAAGAACAGTAAGCCAAGTATATAGGAAAAAAATGCATGTGAGACAACTTCAAGCTCAGTCTTCACTCAAACAGCAAACTTTATCTCTGGAAAAACCATACCTTTTGATAGTAAAGCCTAACATGAAGATACCACATGGTAAGTTTTTTTCTCAGAAGTAATTTTGGCAACAGAGATGTTAAATTTAATTAAATTTGGCCTAAAGCTGCCTCCACACCTAGCCAACTGCAACCTTACTTAGTAGGTAAACAAACTGTAATCTCACTTGAGAGTATATTCTTACAACAAACAGCTGAGTCTCGGCCAATTGCATCAGCCAAGCTTTGGCCAATCACAGGCCAATCACTGATTGGACTATGTCCATACAAGGCAAATGCTTCATCTCCCCATACTCAAAAAAGGGAAATTCCCAGTTTTCACCAATCAAGCTGTTTCTGTATGTCACTTCCTTTTCTGTCTATAAATACTGCCTACTGGGAGGAGCTTTCTTGACCTCTGCTGGTTCAGTGTGCTACCTGATTCATGAATCATTCTTTGCTCAAATAGCAAGCTCTGCTAAATTTAAATTGCCTAAAAATTTTCTTTTCACAAAGCCTAAGAGGCAAAGGTGCAGACACAAAACCTCTGGAAACAGAAGCTAGAGTTGTTAATTCCAGTCACAGCCAAACTGCTCAAATAATTAGAGGACCAAAATATTTGGATGCAATTTATGCATACTTTATTTTGTCTGTTCAGAAAATAGACATTAGGGACCTATGTCCTTGCCTAGATTAGAGCCAAGGTGAACTAACAGACAAAAATTAGTTTTGGAGAAAAGAAAAAAGGGTGTATTAGATCAAAACTAAATAGGAAGATATTCTAACTAATCAAGTGTAACAGGATATTGACCTTGGAGAGGATAGATTAGGAAGGATGCTTTGAAGCCTGGAATCACACAGGAAGTAGGAACATATAGAAAAGGAAGGCACCAGTGCCTAGGGGAGGAAGGAGAAACCTTAACACAACTGAAGTTTGAGATACCATGGAGATGATGTGGACGGGATGGTTGGGAACAGCAGAGTATAGAATCTGGATGAGGAAAATGAAGAACTGCAAAATAAATAGAAAGCACAGGATAGCAAAGCAAAAAAGTCAAGAGCTTAGAGTTCTTAATAATAACAAGATGGGGTGGGTGCTAAAAATACTACAGTGGTAAATGTACTTATTCCTCACAAATATTTTATAAATGTCAACCTAGAAGTTCTATTTGTGTATAGTTTTATGCATTCTGACATATTTACTTTCAAGCTATGGATTGTATTAATTTTCAGTTCTCCATTGAAATCAATATTTTGGCATAAAAAATTTGTAGGCCTGAAAGGAACATTAGAAGCCTTCATTTATCAATTTTTCCTAAAAGAATAACCAACCATTCATTCATGCAATACACATGTATTTAATCCCTACTATAAATACAAATATACTCTCATAAAAGACAGGAACCATTTATGCCCTAAAAATTAATATGGTAATAAAGTTGTGCTTTAAAGAAAGGCAAGCCTGTCAGTTAATCTCTGACACCATTAATAGAAGTATCTGAGGCTGCATAGTCATCTGAATGTGACAAATCTGGTAAGATGATGGTCATTAATTAGTTTAAATATTTTTAAAAATTCAGCAATGGAATATTGTATTACTGACAGTCATTGAACACTTCCTATGTAGCCAGGCCCCTCACCAAAGGTTGTGCTTACAAAGGAAGATAAAAATAAAAACAACTGCCCTTAACAAACTCACAGTCCAGTGCGGAAACATACAAACAAGCAAGCCACTGCATTCCGAGTAAGTATGGATAGGAGAAATAACAGAAATGCACAGAAGTTGTAATAATGGCCTCAAATAGGTATATTAATGAGGACCAGAGGATTGAGTAAAGCCTCCACAGAGGGGAAGAGCAGGCACAGGTATCATAGCAACAGACAACTTGGAAAACATCTGTACAGTCCATGGTTCCTAAACTTTTCCATAGCATGCATCATAATTATAATTATTTGGTTACTGTCTATCATCTTCACAAGCCTCTGTAAAGCTACCCAAGAGTAGGATGAGGCCTTTCTGGTTCCCTAATATTTAATACCCAAATCTAGCACAGTGCCTGGCTCCTTCTGGGTTCTCAGTTTACATTAGCAGATAAATGAATGAATGTGCTTCCATATATTAGAACAACAAGAAGGGCAGGTAGGGAGGAGTGAAGATGAGAGGGAGATCTTCATGGGTTTTTTTTAAAGGTGGGTTAGTCACATTCTATAAGAGATTAGATTTTACTTTGATGGTGATATCATTTCAACCAATTAAATTCATTAACTACTTAGAGAAGATATGAAAAGACACATGTATCCAAAAATAACAGTGAGGTAAGCGTAAAGTGTGTATGAATTGAACAGGAAGAGACTGAGGTAGACACTTCACAGTAGAGAAATTACGATGGCATTTTATTTCCCTTCCATGATGAAATATTTCCAAACTGCCTTTGTGAGAAGAGGATAATATTCTCTGAAAAGCAAGGAGATACACTGAGCTACAATCTCTCTAGGACCATCTTCCTGTGTGACATTATATAGGCTGCTCTACTTGGTGGCTTTCCAAGGCCCAGTACACCCCATAAACATGTTGTGTTTATCTCTCTAATAACTGACGATATGGAGAAAAGGAAACCCTTGCACACTATTGGTGGGAATGTAAATTAGTACAGCTTTATAGAAAACTGTGTGAAGGTCCCTCAAAAAACTAAAATGAGAATTATCATATGACCCAGAAATCCCACTTTTGGGCATATATCCTAAGGACTTGAAACCAATATTTCAAAGAGATACCTGTACTTTCATGTTAACTGCAGTGTTATTCACAGTAGCCAAGATATGAAATCAACCTGAGTGTTCGTCAGTGGATGAATGGATAAAGAAAATGTGGCATATATACACAATGGAATATTATTCAGCCTCTAAAAAGAAGGAAATCCTATCATTTATGACAACATGGATGGACCTGGAGGACATTATGTTAATTAAAACGAGCCAGGCACAGAAAGACAAATACCACATTATCTCACCCAAATGTGGAATCTAAAAAAGTTGAACGCATGGAAGAAGAGGGTAGGTTGGTGGCTACCAGGAGCTGGGGGTGGGGGCTGGGGAAATGTCGGTCAAAGGATGGAAAGTTGCAGGTAGGTGAATTAACAATGAGTAGTTAAGGTGATGGGTATGTTAATAAGTTTGATTTAATTATTCCATACTGAATACCTGTGTACCCCATAACTACATACAATTATGATTTGTCAAAAAAATGAAATTAAATTTTAAAAACAGAAAGCAATGCCCTCATAAGAAAGAAAGTAAACAAAATGAGGCAAGTGTCGCTATGGTCAAACTACAAGCAGGCTAGTGTCACCATGTTATACTGTCACTTATGTCACTGCCTGGCCCCTGAGAGTACTTAAGTGTGCTACCCTACTTTAAATAAATTAATCTTTTTTAAAAAAGAAAGAATAATTAAATTATAGAATTTGAAAATATAACAGAGCATTTCTAATAACAGTAGAGTTTTATACCTTTTGTGTAATAAAAAATATCTTGATCAACTGTAAGAATTATAATCGTTTCTTAATAAATTAATCTGTATTATACTTAATCATATTTTCCTTTGTGATATCATGGTTGCAATGGCTATAAAATATGAACTAAAGAGGAAACAAATCCCATTTCAAAGTCCCTACCCCCTGTGGCAAATACCTTTATAAAAATGAAATTGCAGTTGCACAAGATTGCACTCTTAATGATAATTGTAAACCTTAAGAAGTACTACCCATTTTAATGTAAAACTGGACAAGTTGGGGATTTTTCTAAGCACAATCAGTAAACTAATTGCCACATCTCCATGTAGGTCACATACAATGACCTTTATATTTGTATATAAGTTGTTTCTGTTTTGTTTTCAATTGTTAAAAAAAAAATAAGATTGTGGTTAGCTTTCTGTTTATGAGTGCTTCTTCAACAGAGGGAGAATTTAAAGAAGGAAAAATATTCCTTTAAATAGGAGTAGAATTACTTAATTCGTTTATACCTTTAAATATATCAATTGTAAAACGTAAGATTGCTTATTTTGTTTGGCCTTCCAGTTTTTCAATTTTTTATTATTTAGATGATTCTTTGCTGAGCTAGGTAGAAAGGTATCAATGTCAGAATTGATAAATGTATGTACTCTATTTGCTTTTCAAAGTGCAAGGAGGATGTATCCGATATTCCGAGTGAGCAGAGTAATGCTTATCTGCATTCCTGAAGGTCTGCAAAAGTCCCATAAATTTTAAGAAGCTGACAGAACTAATATTTCATACCACTATGAATATAACTCATTAATAGCATAAACCTATTGACAGTAAATATCCTCCATATCTCTCTGCAAGAGAATTTTCTTTGAATTTTCATAAAGAAGCAACCTATAGAACTAAATCTTTAAATATGTATACTCCTTTGATAGAAATTATTTTTTAATACCAGGAATCACAACTGTCAATATTGGGATCCACTTTGAATATAGAGTGATTTAATTATTTACTTCTGTGATGTCTATCTACCAAATGATCAATGGCTAAGTGTTATATGTTACATTGCAGAGTTTCTGTGCATTTGAAAATAAGAGAGATTTGCATAATTCCATTGTGACTTTTGATTCAAATTCCAAATAGTAGGAAAAGCTAGAGGCCTAATGGGGGGAGAGTGTCTGCTTATCTACTAACTCACTACATTTCCTGATTACAGATAGGTCAAAACACCTGCTTCATCAGATTCTTCCATCCAGACCATTTCTTTTTGCTGTAAAATATTGATACACCAAAGGAAGCCAAGGCAAAGCACAACCTGACTAAACAAAATATTATCCATGCATGCAGAAATGACATGATATGAATCTGCATTACCTTGGCTAGCTGGATCCCACTGTACCCCATCTAGGAGTAATTGGCATGTGAAGCCTAGGTCAAACATTTATCTATTCAGTAAGCAATTACAGAAACTCATGGCTTATCCATCATCATTTGGAAATAAACACCTACTTCAGTGATTTCTCTAGATAATAGAAACTCACTCCTTTAAACGTCAAAGCTTTTGGTTTGTTCAATTTTCATTTTCTGTTCAATGTATTAAATATTATTCTGTTGTCTCAGAAAATAAAAACCATGGACATCGATTTGGCCCTGTGCTGGACTGTGCTGATGCCGTCACAGACGATTAATGTGTGTAGGCCTGGCTCTTGTCATACTAAATGACTTATGGAGGCTATGCTTTTTGAGTTACATATATTTATTTTTAATGATGTTCTGTACCCTCACTCACTGTCAAGGTATTTTTAACAATTTTTGCTACTGTGAATTTGCTTCACTTTAACAGATTCTCCTCATTTTGCCTTTTTTATTTTCTCAGTCATGGTTCCTGAGTAAAGGTTTGGTTCTCCCATAAGTAAAATTCATCAACTTTAATGTGTGTATGCACCTGTGTGTGCATGTTCATATTTCATTTAACTTGTCAGTTCAGTCCTATTAACAGTATTTTTTCTTACCTGTACGATCACAATGAAAATGATAATATTGCCTCTAATCTTTTCTATGGGTAATGCTCTGTGTTAATCACTTTATGTATATAACCTAACTAAATCCTCCTCCTCACAATTCTATGAGGTATAAGCTACAATTGTCTATGATATTCTACATATGGGAAAACTGAGGAAAAAGCCGTTAAGTGAAGTGAATTTTCCAGGGTCCCATGGAAGCAATGTTAAGAGCTGGCAGTTAACAATCCAAGGCTGTCTGACTTCCAAGACTATTTTCAGCAACTTTCAAATGATGGATATTTATTGTTTTTGAATAGTGATTTGAATAGTGACTTCAAGGTAAGTGAGATGTACCTATACAATGGTTTTCTCTAAAGCTGATTCACACCGATATCTTCAAGCAAAATTCTTAAATAAAAAACTTCCATGGGTTCTATGTGTATATTTTCAAGAGCGATTTGTGTATCTTATCGGTAACTTTTTTTAATTTTAAAGAAAACAGTCATCATTCTGAATTAATATATTTATATATAGAGTTAATGACTTTTTGAGGGAAATTTAAATTAGTTCTACATAAATGGAGTGTTAAAACAGGATCATAGATATGTAAATGCAACACTGATATTACACTATAGACAATAATTAAAAATGAAAATCATTAAGCACTTACTATGTGCCAGGTCTTAAGGGGTTTCATGCCTACTAACCTCAAGTCTCAAGAAAGAATTGTCTCACTTTTAAAGTCAAAGAAACTAGGTTCAAAGAGCACGAATTTGAGCACAATATTTTACATGTTAACTTGTAGCTTTAACCAGGCTAAAAGGATAGTGAACATTTGCTGTAATAATAAGAATCAGGTACATAAGAATATCTGAAGAAAATGGTAAAATTTAGTCTATCACTGGCAAAACATTTAGCTTATAAGGGGTTAATAGCAAAAATATATAATGAACTATAACTCAACAGCAAAAAAAAAAAAAAAAAAAAAAATCACCTGTTTAAAAAATGGGCAAAGAACTTGAATAGACATTTCTCCAAAGAAGATATACAAATGGCAAACCAACATATGAAAAAATCTTCAACGTTACTAATCATGAGGGAAATGTATATCAAAACCACAAAAACACATTACCTCACACCTGTTGTAATAGCTATTATCAAAAAAACAAAAGATAACAAGTATTGGCAATAATGTAGAGAAATTGGAACCCTCATACACTATTGGTGAGAATGTAAAATGGTGCAGCCTCTATGGAATACAGTATGGAGATTCTTCAAAAATTTTTAAATAGAATTACCATATGATCCAGCAATCCTACTTCTGGGAATATATCCAAAAGTACTTAAGTCAGGATCTAGAAAAGATATCTGTATTCTAATGTTCATTGTAGCAATATCCACAATAGCCAAGATATAGAAACCACCTTACTGCTGTGGTACTGGAATAAAAAAAAAACCCCTTAAAATTGATTATTATTAGCAATATTAACCCAACCTATTCTTTGGGGGGAATATTATATATTAAAAATTATATCAAAACAAGCAGAATACTATAAACTTTGAGTGGAAATGTAACTTAGTGTTCAACTAGCACAAGTGAACTAGTACAGTTGCTGCAGTCTGAATGAAGAAAGAAAATGTAGTATATACATATAATTGATATTTATTACTCTTGAATAGTGATGCAATACTATTCAGCCTGAAAAAAGAAGGAAATCCTGTCATATGCAATAACATAGATGAACCTGAAGGATATTATTCTAAGTGAAACAAGCCAGTCACAGAAGGACATGTACTGCATGACTCCACTTACACGAAGTACCTAAACAGTCAAACTCTTAGAAATAGAGAGTACAATAATGGTTGCTGGGGGAGGGAGAAAATGGGACTTGCAGTTCAATGGGTATAGAGTTTCACTCACACAAGATAAGTCTTAGAGATCTGCTGTGCAACATTGTGCCTGCAGTTAATAATACTGTATTTTATACTTAACAATTGTCAGATGGGTAGATCTCATGTTAAGCGTTCTTATTGCAATTAAAAAAAAGTTTAGTCTAGAAAAGGTAAGACCTAGCGGAGACATAACTGTCCTCATAAAATGAAGGAGGAACTTCATGGAGGAAACACCAGATTTGCACTAAGTTTTCCTGCAGCAGAACCAGGAAGAGCCAAACATAGATTTCAGCTTACTGCAAGTTTTCTTGTCACATCCCTGTGCTGATGGGGGAAATGTTTTCTAGTCCATCTAGGTTATAATCTCTTGATGGGTCCAATTTCTGCAGTAGACTGAATTGCAATTTTGTTAACATGGGCACATGGGCAATCACAAGCCTCTGGACTGGAAACATTGAACCCAATCTCCCTTAGCTCTAGTTAAACAAACCTTCCCATCATGTCTGACCCACCCTGATTTTTGGTGCCATGTTAGTATTTGGTTTCTGAGGATACCCCTTAATTGTCTTCTGTGACCTTATCTATGCCTTTATAAAAGAGGTTTGTTATATTTTTAAAATTTCTACACACTTGTTTTGGAAGGGACTTCAGGTTACCAATTTTGACGTATTGCCAGACCATCAAAATAAAATTTCTTGGAAAATAGCAATTGTCAGTAAAAGCATAAGATGCTGCCATTATTATGTATATTAGTGAGATTCTAAATTATTATCACTGGAGTCTGCATGAAGATATAGATGACTAGCAGTCTGACAACATATTAGCATCAGAACTCTTTATTTTTGCAAATACTGTATAGAATCCCAAAGCACAAAACAAAATCAGAGAGGGCTATTTGACTTGAAAGGCTGGCAGCAACTGTATTAGTTCACTTGTGCTAGTCGAACATTAAGTTACATTTCCACTCAAAAGTTATAGTATTGTGCTTGTTTTAATATAATTTTTAATATATAATATTACCCCCAAAGAATGGGTTGGGTTAATATTTGCTAATAATAATCAATTTTAAGGGTTTTTTTTTTATTCCAGTACCACAGCTAATTTCATCCTTTTAGATTTGTTAAAATATACTTCCTGAATAATTCATCTTAACATCTTTAGTTCTCTTTGGATAATCCATATTCTATGTTCTTCCATGTTCCTAGTACAATTAAATTAATTTATTTCTATCACTTAGTAAAAGAAATAATATGTATTAAAGCACAGGAGTGTGCACTATGGTCTCACTTTGTGACTAACATTCATCTCTATGTAACTTGCCTCACCTATACATTGGGAATACTGCATAAACTTCCTGTTTCACAGAATTATGATTAACAAGGTTTATGTTGTAAAAATACTCTTTAAAGTTTTATAAAAAATGAAGGAACATTAGGTATCCCTTATTCTTTAAAAGTAACTCATATTTTAAAATAACAACAGCATATACAACAATTTCATATTAAGATACTTTACAAAACCTATAAAGGTAATTTCTTTATACACTCATTTATATTCTATTATAGCCAATGCATAGTTTCACTTTTTCCTTTGAGCTCATTTTAGCTGTAATAATTATTCAATGGATAGTGAATATTATGGTACCTGGCACAACACTGGGAATTTAGTAAGCACCCAGTGAATGCTTGCCTTTCTTTATATTATCTTCCCTCATAGGAAAAGTTGACATTGAAACATAGAAAGAAAGAGAGTAAGGAGACAATTCCATGCATTTAAAAGGTGAGTTGAGTATCTTTTACAAGGTGTATCAAATGCCTATTTACAAAAGTAAGGAAACTGTCAATTTGATGAAGTACAACTCACAACTCATTAGTGTTGAACACAGAAGTAGTATTCCACATCAAAAATGACTGCTGAAATATTCACAATTACCAGCTGCTCAGAGACCATTTTATATGGATAAAAAACATGTCACATTTAATTTATCAGATGCTTTCTGCTGTCATACTTTTCTTACGTTCAATGTACTGAAAAGTTATAGAAGCAACTTCAGTCTTGCTGTAGTCATGTATAGACATTAAGAATAACACAAATCCATTATCTACCACAATATAATTGTATCTACACGGATGAATAATCCTCTGTAGGTTCTTTGCACTCAATTCTGAATTAAGTATTCCTTTAAAGATATCTGAAATACGACATTCAGTATCTCTATTTTAAAAAACTACCATTTTGATACAAAGAAAAAAAAAACCATTCATTTCTGAAGTTGTATTCCTCGAATGAGCTGGCATTATTAGCCCCATTTCTATAGTAACCACAATAGAAAACATCAGCAGAAAAAGAATGCCATTTTAACTTTCTAACAACACTGAAATGAATCAAATATGTACCCAAACACTTGTGAAAATAAAATAGTAATCGTCTAGCTTTCCATT
The DNA here is from genome assembly GCA_004363605.1 of Indri indri. Classification (NCBI taxonomy): domain Eukaryota; kingdom Metazoa; phylum Chordata; class Mammalia; order Primates; family Indriidae; genus Indri; species Indri indri. The sequence goes on along the minus strand of RJWJ010008215.1, from coordinate 29,106 downwards.
GTCATTCTATTAGGCTTCGAGTAAAAATGTGATAATTGGATTAACCCCTTTCGAAGACATAGCCAATTGCTGTAGCATACGAGCTCTATGGTGCCAACCCAAACTCTAAGCAGACTGAAGCTATTAGATAGATGGATAGACAGATGATAGACGATAGATAGATAGATAGGCAGGCAGCTTATTCCCAAATAAAAACAAATAAACAAACAATAACATGCAGTTTTCAATCTTGTGTTTAATCCACTGTAAACTGAGCAATGCTTACACTAGTGTTTGTGGAGGGCCCTTCTCTCCCAGCCTGGCTAAGCGTAGAGCAAGCATCATGTCCGCTCCACCGCATTGCACATCGCAGGCTCAGTTCAGTCATGGACTTCTTAATGGATGGCCCTCAATTTCTGTTTTCAGTGTCAGCTGTAGTTATGGTTTTGGCTCTATTTAAATTGTTATCAGAAGCTGTTTAAAACCATGAAAAAGAAATAAGCCATGTTTATTTGGAGCTTTTCATTTTAAAAAACACATAGCAATGCCGTAATAGTTACAGATTTGTCTTATCTTATTTTTTAAATGCCCCCCACTTTAAAGGTATACATAGGAGCACTTAGTCTTTTACGTACTTTAAAAATATACTGGGCATGGTGGCTCACACCTGTAATCCCAATATTTTGGGAGACTGAGGCAGGAGAATCATTTAAACCCAGCAGTTCAATGTCAGCCTGGGCAACACAGTGAGACCCTGTCTCTAAAAAAAAAAAAAAAAAAAAAAAAATCCCCAAGCTGTCTCTAAAGCATGTAGAAAGTGGGAATGAGGGATGAGGGCCTTCTCTGACATTACATAAAATGTTAATAGCTATCTTTCCAATGAGTTACTAATTCATACTTTACTTTTTATAAAAAGCACTTTTTAAAAAAATACTAGGCTACATGTGAAGAAAAAAATGAGAAAATCAGAAGGAAAAAAAAGAAGGAAAATAAAATAAGACTGAGTTGAAGGTGTAAACAAAACATATATCTTGCAGTTTTGCACATGTTCTAGAAGTGAAAATCCATCTCAGCTCCAGTAGATCTAGCAGTCATCACAAGTGAAAAACAATCAATTGAAGCATCCATAAGGTTAAAAAAAATCAGCTGCTCAAGAGACGTTATTACTATTCCTAGAATTATGGACTGAAGAAAAACTCATCTGTAATCCTTATAGAGAAGTCGTGTAATGTGTGTAATCAAACAATCCCTAAAAATAAATACAGAAATATAATGTTTTTGCATTCTCATTTACTGTCCACATGTCATATGCTAACCTATCAGGATTATTAGTCTTAGTCTTACTGGCGCACAAGGATATCCCGCTAGAAATTAAACGTTGTTCGTTTTCGTTTCTAGAAGGACAGGAGTTACACAGGTTTACTTATTGCCCCTGGAAGACTTAATCACTATCCTGGCTGCTACATGGGTTTATTTCTGTCTCAGTTTTTACTGAAGTCCCCAAAACAGAGATCAAAACAACAGGGCACATACTCCCACATTCCAAAGTGAAATGTTTGACTACCAAGTAGGATGAGCAAAGGATTTGGCAAAATCAGATCTTGTGACACTCCTAGGGTATAAGAGGGTAGAGGTTAAAAAAGATAGAAAAGACAGATGTTGTTAATATTAAAGCATTCTTTTCTTTGAACTAGTCAAAATGCCATGGTATTTTTTCCAATCCCCTTGGGGGCACAGAGGGAGATGATTGCTTCTGGTCAGCTCCAGTCAGGTGAGAGAGAAAATTCAATGAGAAACTCAGAAAACTCAATTTGTGTCCCCTGGAGTTGGCACAATAGGTTTCTGTCTCAGGGCCCCAAAAGATTTTATGACAAATTTAATGGAACTGCCTCCTCACCTGTACAGGAAAAACAAACAGCCATATTGGAAGCCAGCTCTGCTTTCAAAGACAGCAGAGCAGAGATGCTTGCTTCCCATGAACAAAATGAACGTGGGCCACGCAGTATGATGATGAACTGAGACAGCTTCATCTGGGAGCAAGGAGACATCAGCAGAGAGAGGATGGAGATGTACCTAATTACATTTAGAAGCTGAGGACATGTCGTAAGTGGCCAGCAAGAAGAGAGAGAATGCTGCAATCAGAAGCTCTACTGAGGAATCACTGAAGGCCATGGATGTGCCCCACTAGAGTATGCTTTGAACGTGGTAAAGCCCAAAGCTGAGCAATGCCGACCACTGCAACAGCAGTGAAGTGTGGCTTTTCCATCCTCCTGTACCTTCCCTCTTCCCACTGCCAACTCTAAGGAGGTCAGGAACAAGAGCTAGTAAAGAAGAAGCAGTGAGGGGAAGGGTAAAGAAATATCAGGAAAGAGAGGGAACAGAAAACAATCTGACCTTGCCCCCTTCCCCCTTTCCCACGACAGGCATCTGGTCCGAAGGAGGCCTGAGCTGGATAACAGGACAGGGTTTAACTTGGAAGAGATTTGGAATTTGGACTTCAAAAAGGACGGGACAAGTGATTGTGCTAATGGAACCAAATATCAAATATTTGGGAATTTATTCTTCATAATGCCCAAAATGTAAAGGTCCAGAAAGACAAATAAAAGCTGAAACATTTTCCGGATTAAGGTAAAATAAATAGACACGATGACTAAATGTAATGCATGATCCTGGACTGGATTCTGGGTCTGGATGAAAAGAAAAAGCTGTAAAGCATACTGAAGGGAAAATTGTTAAAATTTATACATAGACTGTGGACTAAAGTTCTTGATTTTTATAATTATATGTTTTCATTATCCATAATTTAGTATTAAATTTTAAATTAAAAATTTAAGTAAAAATTAAAAATTTAATTTAATATGTAATAATTTAATTGCATATATATGATTACATTTATAATTCACTATGTTAAAGAATGTTCTTATTCTTAGGAAATGCATAATGAAGAATTTATGTATAAAATAACATGTTTGTAATTTATTCTTAATTTATTTTAAAATTATTATATCAACTTTGTGCCTGCCAATATATTCTTTTCCTGATGATAAAATATATAAATGACTCAAAACATTAAATATAGTAAACTAAAAGTGCTAAAATCTATTTTTTAAAAAGATAAAATATGAAATCCTTAGAGCTAATCCCCCTGGTCAAAATCTGAAAACAAAAACTTACTATTGAGGTATATACTCTAGAGGATATCTACATCTGGAAATATGCAACCATTGACTTTTCAAAAGACAGGAATCACAGTCTCCAACTCCCATTTATGCTGTTTGACTCAATTATAGAAAGCCAAATTCATCTAATCCAAGCGGGAGTATGTCAGAACTTCTGAAAATGGAGGAATTAGCAGACTTTCTGGATCAAATCTCGTATGTTTACAGGGGTGATCACAGTTGACACCACCAGATAAAAAGGATAAGGAAAATTCATTTAGAATATTGCTAAGGAACTGGGAGTGGGTAATGAGTGGTCATTTCAAAGTCAAAGTCAAAAGACTTATATCTGAGTCTCGCCCAATTTTTTTTTTCATTTTAATTATTATTAATATATATGTATTAGTTTCTCTAATAGATTGAGAACCTTCCAAGGATAGACTCTGGTTTTAATTCATCATAATAGTTTTCACAGTGTCTAAAAAAATGACCAGTAATATTAAAGGACACCTACTGAATCTCAGAATTTGGACACCTACTGCATCTCAGGATTTTTACAGGGCATTTTCATCATTAGCTCACTGATATTGATGACAAGATTGAACAAACAATTACACCCATGTAGATAGGTGTCCAGCATTAGCACAGAAAGGCAAGGACATGCACCGGTTATTGCAGGTGTTAATTCAAAGTTAGGCTTGAGAACATTCTCCTGGCATGAAAAAAACAAAAACAAAATAACTAGTGGGACATAATCAACCAAATGTAAATGGAATCTAAAGTAGCTATGATACTCTTCAGTAAAATATTTAAGACTATTTCTGCCTCCTTGTGTGCTTCTGGAAATTCTGTTTCTTAGCTTAGGAACATTATTACAATAAGGTCTGCTTTCCTATCCAGGTGGCTTGAAATAATAGGACTGCTGATATATTTTTAGGGCAATCACCCAGGGACCTCTGTAAGATTTAATTGTCTAGTTTCACTTCTGGATCTTAGTTTAGTTTCCAGGCCACCTCTCCTCCAGCTCTTTTTCTCAGAATCCAAAGAGTGGTCTGCAGGGACTCATCTTTGCTGGCATTATCTGGGCAGACTTCCATTAGTCTTTCTTTGCTCATGGATCCTCTTCTAAAAGTCACTAGAAAGACACCTGCAGCAAGCTATAAAAGGGAAATGGGAGCTTAAAAATAATAAACTTGGAGTTATTTACAAAGGGAAAGTATTAAAAACTTAAAATATTGTTTATTCATGACTGTCACAAAATATAAATGAAGATAAATTGCTCTTTATTAGTTTGTTCTTTCATTGATTGTTTGGTTACTTGTTTTCTGTTTGATTGACTTTTATTAATAATCCTATCCAACCCACATAATTCTTCTATTTCCATTTGTGCTGCTCCTAAGCCAGTGGTTCCCAACCTTTCTGGCACCAGGGACTGGTTTAGTGGAAGACAATTTTTCCCTGGCTCTGGGGACAGAGCTCAGATGGTGATGCCAGTGATGGGGAGTGGCTGCAAACACAAATGAAGCTTTGTTCCCTCACGCCTCTCACGTTCTGTTGGGTGCTGCTGCTGCGGGGGTTGGGGGTGGGGGAAAAGCTCTGCAGCCGGTCCCTAACAGGCCACAGACCACTACTGGTCTGCAGCCCCAGGGGGGTTAGGGACCATAGTCCTGGGTCACCCACTTCCCCTTCTCCTTTGTCTTCTGTCTTTTCTTTTGAGTCAGACTCTGTATATGTATAAATATGTGAGGGCTGTCTGGAAAGTATCCAGCCATTGTTAATACAGTGAGAACAATTACATGGCTGAATGCTTTCTGGACAGGCTTCATATATGTGATATATATATATATGTATATATACACACACACACATATATGTATCTATACATACACACATATATGTATTTATACGTGTGTATGTGTGCATATGTATATATATAATAAAACAATGAACAATTGGATCAAACTGTGTATAATTCTCTCATTTCCCTGTCTCAAGCTGTAGTTTTCCTTGACTTTTTCCCCTTGAAAATCGAACCCTGAAGATACCAAAAAAAAAAGTATATGATAGGCAACCAGACCAAGGAAGAGTTAGATGACACTTTAGATTGACATTTTAGCAAAATGCCCTTCTGTGTTAGACACGAAAGTCATGGTCTTTTTTCTTACAAGGAAAAAAACATTATTTGAGAAAGCACATTGCCTGTACCACTAAGAGAAAGTTGAAAAATCCCATAAGATATGAAGGGAAACTATAAAAAGTAGATTCAAGAACCCCAAAATATTGGCAGTATGGGTCTGTTAAATGTTGGGCGAAATAGCTTCAACTGTTTTAAGAATTCCATAACATATAATTTAATTTCACATGATACAAATAATATAACATATGTCTATTTACTATAATACATGATATAGATTGAAGGAATTATTATAATTTGCATAACTATAAGGTTGATTCTGAACCATCAAGAAAAGGTGGAAGGTATGTGTTTGATTACAGAATATTATGTTTAACAAGTCAGGATGTGTTTAATGTACTTTGGAATTTATTTACAAACTATATTTTTATGATGAAATAAGGCAATTATATACTGACCAATGTTATTTATGCAATGCTTAGTCATAGCTAAATTTACTACTATGAAAAACATCTTGGGAAAAGTTAATCTATATAGGCTTTTCAGATAAGGTTTTCTTATTCAGAATGCCTTCCTTCATCCCTGCAGTGGACTGTGGCTATAAGCACAATATTGATCAAAACTTCTGGATGCATAATGAAAAACAAATTTTTATGGATTTCTGCAGATAGTTTCAAGAAAGATGTGGAGTCCAAGTTCAGAGTCTATATCTGTTCTAAAATAGTAGTTACTTTAAAAAGTAACACTGGTTTTACTGGATCCAAATGATACGAGGATTATCATAGCAATTTGAAGCTATGGCTCCAGTGTTACATATATTGTAATTGTATAGAATAAGATGAATATTATTCTTTTCTGTGACTCAGACACACATACTCCTGGCTATTTCCCTAATAGTAAAGACACAGATAGATGTCAAAAATGCAGAAACCCTAAAAGTACAATAATCAATATTATGGTCACTAGTTGCTCAAATAAGTCCTAACAGACTAATGATATAAACTCAGTCTTTGTGGAGATGTTTGGTGAGCCTGGATATCATTCTAGGCATAAAGATATGTTAGAATGTCTGATGTACATTTCCAATAAATCAAATAGATATTCACAGTTCTTCAAGCTTATAAAGAGATTAAGTACATTAAATTCCTCAATAAAATCCAGTTTAAAATATCAGTGTTTCTGCATCATATTCAAAACAAAATTCTACCCATTTTTTACAGTATAAAATGCTCTCCATGATTCTTCTCACCAGGGTCAAGTCCTAGAAATTGTCCAAATGAACATACTAGTATAGTTTTCTAGAACTTCATGAAATTCCTCAAAAACACCACCATTTCTATACCCTTCCTCATGCTATTTCATTTGCAGTAAATTTTTTAAATGTATTGCAATTCTCATGACTGGATCACCAGCCACAGTTTGAAAAAGTCTGATTGAGGGAGAAAGCATGAGAAAGTAAGTGAGTTTTGGGTAGAACTTTGTGAAATCAAAAACTAAACTACTAGTTAGGGAAGAATAGGCCTTCCAAGACAGGCAAAATCTAAAGAGATTAGAAGAAAATCCATAGTATACTCTGAGGGAAGTAAAGGGAAGTGTACTTGAAAAAGAAACCACATTTTACTTTTACTTGTCATTTACAGTAGCTCAATAATATCCATTTTATGAGTCTATCTTATAATATTTTGCAAACTTCCAGCAGATGATAACTTTGGTTATTTCCAGTTTATTCTCAGTATCAACTATGCTATGATGAACAAATTTATGCACGCATCTTTATGCCCTTGTTCTACTATTTCCTCAGCATAAATTCCTGCAAAATTACTAAACAAGTATGTAAATAGTGTAACACTTAAGATGTATATAGTACAGAGAGCCAAATTCTCTTCCACAAAAACAAAAAATCGTACTCTTGTGAATAGCAGAGTGCTTATATCTTTATGCGCCCTAGCTACTACTGGAGCTAATTATTCACCTTTATAATCGAATAAGTAAAAATACCAGTATGTCATTGTGATTTCAATTTGCATTTCTTTTATTCCAGAGAGGTTATGCATCTCTTCACATATTTATTAGCTATTTGTATCCACATTGTGAACTGAATTCCCACATTTTTTGTTTAATTTTAAGTGAGATATACATTTTTATTTATGATTTTATAAATTCTTTACATAGTCATAATATCCCTTTTTCTGATTTACCAATTTGTGTTTTAACTATGCAGTAGTTCTTTTAAAATAAGTGTTGTAGAGGTTTAGTTAATACGTTTCTTAATAAAGCAGAGTTCCCCTAAAAACATAAAGACTCAAGGCCTCCATCTAAAGGTATCAGATTAGCCTACATCTTCAATATGCAAAATAAAAAATAGTTCTACAGCGTGGTTGTCATTTAAAACCCAAGGGATTGATGGTAAATTAAATTATAGTGAGGAATATCTGAGTTCCTACAGGATCTGCTTATTTAGTAACAGGTCACAGTGCTTTATGTTTCATTAATAAAAGAGTAAATGATCTTATTTACAACAATTGAATCAGACAAATTATACAAGTGAAACTCGAGCTTAAAAGACCCTATAATATGTAATGGTAGTATGTGAGGCAAACAGTGCAAGAGTTTGTGGTTTAAGGCATTACCTTTCAAGTACATATTTGCCACGACAAGACTTTTTCTGTTTCTGCAAATATCACACTCCAAAGTGATTGCTGTTGACATATGAAATTAAAACTTACAAAGGACAAAGGTAATGCAGTAGGCAGTAATTATGTGAAGTATAATGTCTGTCAGATTAATGTAGACTTAATGAATGATGCTCATTGTATATTAATACCATATGACAACTTCATGAAGAGCACTTAAAAAGCTTCAAGTTTAAGGAAACCTAGGGTGAATTGGTTTTGAAAAGAAGTCATTCTGAAAACTGACAAATTTCTAGGTCTAGAAAGGGTGAGCTAACCCAGATGTTCTCTGCAGTTGTTCAGCAGTTGTCATGACCCAGACTGCTTTACTGTAACAGTTTCTATTGTGTTGGTGTGACAATGAACATAGCCAAGATAATTCCCAATAATTAATGTTACTGTGATAAGTTTTAAGTGAAAGACAACCTCAAGAATTAATTAAAATAGCAACCAAAGCCCAGCCATGCATTCAATGAAAAAGTTTATTCCTCCTTTCCCTTCTTAAGCAAACTCTTTAATACCTTTTTGGCACACTCTCTAATCCTTTTAGATTTGCTTTCTCCAGTGGTGGTAAACAAACTATTTATAGTGCATGTACTCCTGATTCTTTTGTATTCTAATCTCTAAGCATGGTCTATGTTAAAAAAAAAAGGGGGGGGGGGGACAAAAAGTAACATTTTATCAAGATTTTCAAAAATAAATAAATTGTTACTCCACTCTTCCTTAAAAGACCTTGCATTAGTGAATTCCTACTGCTTTAAAAACTTCCAAAGAGCAATCCCTGACATAGAAGGGGCATGGCAATCTTTTTCTGTGAAGGGCCAGAGAGAAAATATGTAGAGCCCTCTGTCACAACCACTCAATTCTGCCATTGCAGCAGGAAAGCAGCCGTAGATACATAAGCTAAACAAATGGATGCGACTGTGTCCCAAACAAATCTCTATTTACAAAACAGATGGCAGTTTGGATTTGGCCCATGGACTCCAGTTTGCGGACTCCTGGTCTCTGTGATGAAATTCAAACATACATGACCCTTTATATCATATCACAAGCTGCCTCTGCAGGCCCATCTCCTACCACATTCCCTCTACAAACTCTACATACTGCTGAAGCGGACTTGTTCCTGCTCTCTGGCTTGTGCCATTTCATGACATAGCTTGTTCTCATAGTATATCTGACTACCTAGAGTATCTTACCCTATTCTTCACCTGGAGAATTCCTAATTAAACTCAAAATCGTTTACAAATGCCCAGTATTCTCCAAAATGTTTCTCAATCCCCTCCCCACCCCTAATCGAGTTAATCATTCCCATTCCTGAGCTTTCACTGCATTGTACTCTTACGCTCTGCTCCTCCCTGTCACAACTAATTGCTTATAATCTTCCAGTAAAGACCATATTCCATTTATTTCTGTATCCTTTGGGTCAGCATATGGTGGGATGTCAATAAAGTCTTCTTGAAACATGACTGTAGAAATCTTATAAACATAAGAGGCAGAGACTGCTAGTTGCCCCCCAATATCCATTAACACCTTGGTCCTTAGTCATAGAACCTCCCATTTTAAGTCAAGCACATGGATGCCAGGAATAAATATTATATTCAAAGCCTACCTTTCAGATAAATTCTGTCCAAGGGGATCAGGATAGAAGTAATATATGAAAATTCTGAGTAATGTCCTTAAAAGGATACGGATTTTTAAGAGAAAAATTTGTCTTTTTAAATCACTTTAATTTTGGTGTCTGTCACACATGATTATATTTTTACCTTAATTATGTAAAAATATACCTGATAGAGTTGTAATTGATATATTTAATGTCCATGTTTGATCTTAAAATATGTTGCTAGAAAAATATGAAAATATTTATTTATTGGGCAGGTATAATGTCCTATAAAATATTTCTTGCCAATATGATATTATTTTAAAGTAAAAATAGCTAGCATATTTGAGGCATAAACTAAATAAATAAAACATCAACCATCTACCTATTATAGAGAATACTTCACTTAAGGAAAGTTCAACTGTTAACTAAGAGCAAAGACAACACTCTAATCTTATCTCCTAGAAAAGGAGTGAACAGTCCAATTAGGATAGTAAGTGGTCATTCGTAGAGAAGCAATCAGGAAAGGCTGGAATCTGATACAGCTTAAAATGGACATAAGAGACATATTATCTAAAACAGTATACTAAGTATTAGAGTTATAAAGAAGTAGAATTTTCATCAAATTCTTGGCATTGTAATTCATACATATAATACATGGCACTATAATGTATGCAATCATATATGTATATTAAATTAATATTGAATAAATCTAGTAGTTTGTAATAAGTGCTTCTACTTATTTTTTGAATAAATAAATTGCACAACTACTTTTACTCTGTAGATTTTTCCCAAAGAGACTCAGAGCAAAAGTTACCTGCTACTCATATAGAATTGTTTTTAAAAAGTGGAATTTTTGAAGGCCAAGAGGCAGGTCATCTTGGATACTACCTAGGAAGTTATATCCAAGTTATCAATAAATTATCTTCTTCTCACACCTAGCAATAGAAGTAGATAAATAAAGAGAATATACAGAGGGGTCAAATTCAGGTTCAGATACATCGATTGTCAGTTCAGTGTTTGTCAGATGTCAAGAAAGTAGAGAGGGGGTCCTTGCATATCTTTGAGACTGTCAACTTGAAATTGGAGAATTTCTGAGTGATGACGGGTTCCAAGACTGTGCATTGCCAGTGGGTGGCTGAAATGAAAGAACGTCAAAAGCCAGAGGAGTTGAGAATATCAGGGAACTTTAGGATATTTCATCGGTTATAAGTAGTGATTCTGTAGTCACTGCAGAGGCTGTCAGGAGAGCAGTGTCATTACTGAATTTATCAAGAAAAAGGAAAATCCAAAATTCAGAGAATGAAATTGACTAGGACATCAAGAACATAGTAGAGGAGAATGGTTTGATGACTGAAAGAAGATATATTCCCTGATGATAATGAAATTTTGAATGTGGTATCCAAGAGCAAGTTGTGAGGAGCCCTCTCCCCATAACAGTGAATCTATAAAAATAGACTTGGTGACCAGCACTAAACTGTGGACATAGCAGTCATTAAGGGAAATGGAACTCCTTTCCTACTAGTACAACAATCCTTATAGCACAATGAGAAAGATTATTTAAAGGCTGGACATGGATGAAGTATGTATACACAGTGTGATTCAAACTTCATAGAATTAAGAGCACCCCAGGAAGTGACAGTGTGGGATGTAAAGTGTGACGAGAGCCTTTGCATGATACATTTCAGGACATCTAATTATGGGTTATGCAGGAGAGGTGTGTTAGTGACAGAATTATGAATTTAACACCTTTATAACCTCACTAGGAAGTACTGTGGCTGAAAACCTATTCCCAAATGAGAAATCTTCCAGAAGTTTAACTTTACTGATCTGTGAGATCAGGAAAGGATTAATAATTCTATAATAGTAATATTAAATAATGTAAAAACAAAAGCATCACACCAGTAATTAAAAATTAGTTTCTTAAAAAATAAAACCCGAAAATGTTTACAAAAATACAACTACTTATTGAAAAAATATAAACAGAGACTTGAAAGATTTCAAAAGAAATATAATCCTTGTAATGAAACTCCACTGAATTGGTTATCAAATATTGAGAATTTTAATATGTTTAAGGGATTCTTCAAAAGTACTTGATGAAGTTGGTTCTAAGTGAGGGAACTGAAGTATGGAATGGTTAAGAAAGGTCACTAGTAAATGGCTCTAAGCTACACCATCACTCAAATTTCATTTTGTTTGAAGTATAACTGTCAGTCATAGGAAGGAAGGAAGAAAAGAAGGAAGGAAGGAAAATTAACTGAATATGGCATTAAAATACTCTGTTGATTGAACAGTAAAATAGTTAAATAACCAGTTTACTTAGTTGAATAGTTCAACCTACCAAACTACCAATCTTAAATCAATGGGTGAAAATAGAGACCTTTTAATTCATTAGAATACCTGTATAGTAGATAAAGTATCATTATTAACAACCCACATACTATTGTAAACACACACATATGCATACTTCCAAATTCAGTGCAGCACAGTTTTATTGTTTCACATATGCTATTAACTATATCATTAAATACATGAGCCAACAATATACCACAAGAGATTCAAACAGAAAATATTTAAAAGGATAATTACATAACTGCTGTAGTGACATTCCAATATGCTTTAACACAGTCTAGCATTCCAACCCTGTGATCACGAGAATAATTTCTGCAATGATTCATATTGTGGCACTCATCTGTTGTAAGATGACATGCTTAAAATTTTAACTGACAAAACAATTGTTTGATGATGAATGATGGAATCAGAATCCAAGAGACATCTCTTTTCATAGTAAGACCCTAGAATGTAGTACATTGATCATATAGGCAATCCATAATTTTCCTCATTTGGCTTATTTGGAAATATTTAATTTAGAACTACATTTCAAATGTCTTTACCTACTAATATGCTGGTTTACCAGTTTAACATTGTGCATTAACTAGCACAGAGGAAAACAGACTTTTTTTTTCCCCTAAGAGTTCAGCTCTATGTCAAGAAATGGAATGACTTTTTGTTTGTTAAAGCACATATACTGAGATCAAAGGAAAGTATTATTCAAAGTTCCAAGGTCAGCTTTTTTTTTTTTTTAGAAACTTAGGCCATCTAAATCCCTCTAACAAACTCTTTTAAATTTAAAGAAATAAGAAATTGAAAATACTTTTCATAGCTAGCTTGTTTGCTTTAGACCAAATTTATGATACATTGGAGTTATATTATTTATGTGCTGTATGAACAGCATAATGCATTCCTTTGTATAAAATATATTCAATTTTGTATGCAATATATTTATAATATATTTATGAGCTTTTCCTAAAACTTGAGGCATGTTCTACTATTTAAAATAATTTTTGAGGGTCACAATTCATCTAACATTTATTAAATCAACTTCTATTTATGAAGCCCCAAGTTGGAGGAAACAAAGATGAATAAGTTACAGTCCTTGGCCTTAAGAAGCATGTGATGTACCACTGGATAGCTTTGATTTGAAAAATAGTATGTCACGATTCAGCTGAGCCGGGAACAGCCTTTCTGATTTTAACAATCTTCTCGTCTATCTTGCTTCTGTCCCAGTCCTGGTCCCACTACCCAAGAATAATACGTACTTATATTTGCAGACAAAGTCACCAGTCTTACAATAATAGCTTTTTCATGTACTTTAAATAGTATGAAGTGATGGAAGTGGGGTACTTGATAGAAGCATCCTGGCAGCACTAAATTAATGTGCAGAGGGAAACAAAATTTACAGCAAATGGGAGGAAGATGAGAGGGTTGGCTGGAGGTATGGAAGCTGGAGACTGATGAGAAAAAGGACCTGGAGAAAATGGAAATACACTATCAGGCACTGTGCACCCTCTAAAACTCTTATTGATGAATGAATCTATTCTAGATTTAAGCCATCCAACCCAGCTTCACAAAGGGTAGCCTTGACCCCATATTTGCAGAGTCAACAAAGTCAAGTCTTAGTAAAAGTCACATCTCTGGCTTCAAATCTTGGCTCTGTTGCTTACAAATTACTGAATTTCTTTGAGTCTCAGTTTCTTCATCTGCAAATGATGATCGAAACCCAGATCAGAGTGTGTGAGGATTAAGTGAGATAATATATGTAATGAGTTTGGGACAACATCTACATATATACAGTAAACATTTAATAAAGTGTAGCTATTTTTGTTTTCTCTGTTTCTAGCCTTCTTCTTTTCTTTTCTTGCCTATAATTTTTATTCCTGCCTAAACTATTTCTAGATCAATTTCCTCTATGATTTTTTTTTTTCCTTCCTACATTTGCTCTTGCCCTTTATGGGACCAGAATATGATCTATCTTGTTGAATGTTTCATGTGAGCTTGAAAAGAATGTGTATTCTGCTACAGCTTTATAGAGTATTCTATAAAAATCAATTAGATAAAGTTGATTGATACTGCTATTCAGGTCAAGTACACCCCTATAGATTATTTTGTCTGCTTGATCTATCAGTCACTAAAAGAGAAGTGTTAAAGACTCCAACTATAAAAGTGAACTTGTCTATTTCTCCTAGATCTATCAGTGTTTTGATGTCAGGTATTTTGATACTCCATTGTTAGGTCCATGCATGTTTAGGATTGTTATGTCTTCTTGGAAAATTAATCCCTTTATCCTTAAGCAGTGCTGCTCTTTACTCCTGATAATTTTCCCTGTCTGATGTCTGCTTTGTCTGAAATCATAATAGCTACTTCAGCTTTCTTTTGAGCATGGCATATTTTTCTCCGTTCCTTTACTTTTAAGTCTGTGTTTTGAAGCCCTTTCAGCTATAATTCCCTGTTATTATACTGGAACTGTGTTGATGTAATGGTAAGGTGTGGGTAAGGGGAAGGCTTGTATTATCTCATATTACATCTCAGTCTTTGAGTGGCCCTTAGTCCCTGACTGTGATCTTCCCAAGTGTTTCTTAGCTTCTCCCTCCCCACAACCTTAGGTGACACAAAAACACTAGAGGGGGCTTTAGTGAGAGAAATCTCTTCCCAGCTAGGATAATGCTCTGTAAATTCTTTTCCCCTGGACAGCGGGTCTCCGCTATGGAAAATGCTCTGGACATATTTCACAATGATTACTCTTTCCCTCCCCCTTCCAGAACCATGACAGCATCTTTTTCAATTCCCCAGGAGGTAAAATTCATACAACTATGAGGACATCCCCCCACGACTATACATACCCCCATGGAGTTTCTCACTCTCATCCTAGTCCACAGGCTCCAGCAATTTGTCAAAATTACTTTTGAAGTGACTCTACCAGTTTATGGTTCCAGTGGCTTCTGCTTCAGGTAAGCAGGTCTTCGATGTGCCTCTCTGGATTAGCTTGTCTCTCGTATTTCAACATGGCAGTTTGCTCTGAGACCTCACTCATCTGACATGTCTAAGAAAAGTCATTGATTTTCAATTTATTCAGTTTTTCTTGTAGTAAGGGCAGGAATTAAGACTTTCGAGTTCTTTACATGTTGAAGCTAAAATTACAAAGCTCATTCCTGCCTTTTAAACTCTGCTTTCCTCTTCTTCACTTTTCTTACCAACTATTCTCTTCTTTCTGTTGCTATACCAAGAAAAAGCTTTTACCACCGTATAAATGATAGTCTTTCCTAACCAATGACTTTTCCTTAGAAAATTTAGGTATTTTGAGACATCAAAAAATAAAGATTGAAGAATTACTTTTATGATAGGATTTCAGTTTTCCTTTCACTCCTGGAAGTTCCTAAGTTAGCCAATAATCACAGGCATTGTAGAATCTGATAAAAACTTTCTAATAATCTTAGCTGGAATCGTAAATAATCTAAAATTGTGTTTTAGTTTTCTAACTTTAGTTTATTTGTATCAACCAGAAAAATGAATTGGAGTACCCAGAAAGGCTATGGAGAATAGAAGCCTTTATATCTACAAATAGGAATCAAGTTATTGTGTTATATGATACATAGCAGATATTAAGTAACCATATGCTTAATGAATGAATAAATGACTCCATTTCATTCTAACTTCAAAAGAAACTACGACTATTAATTAAGTTCTGTGTCTTTGGCATATGCATTTATTTATACTATGTTATGTAGCTGATACATAATACATATATGTAACACTATAACTATATATGGAGTACAACTTTATTAGAGCAAAATAAAAATCGATAATGGAACATAAGATTGTGTGTGCATATACATATGTGTACGTATAAAATAAACATACATATATACACACAGATATATACATACGTACATATATACATATAAATATATGTTGAAGAAGATTCATCTTCCTTCTATGTTCATAGAATAAATAGCTTGGCTCCATTTATATTAAAAATGGCAGAATTATTGCATTTATTCATAATGCTAACACTGTTTTAAGTCAGCTGGGAAACATTTCTTAATATTTTCTGATGGTATTCTGTCTTTATAGTGAATATAGATGGTAGTTTTTCTAAGAAATGTTTGATTTTTCTAAAGGGTCGGATTTTTTCCTTGGTTTGAAAGTAGTTTCAATACATCTATTAAAAAGAATCTAAATTGCATTTATGTTGTGAATAGCTGAATATATATTCACATATAAACACACATATACATACAGAAAGAGAGAAGGGAATGGAAATCTGAATACATAACGGAAATGTCAAGCTTAGAACCCCCATCAAGTCCCTGTCTATATTTCATATTACTCTAGAGTAGACAGCACAGAAAAACAGTTGGTATTACATATTTCATGAAAAACCTAGGCAAAATAGGGTAAATCTGAATCTGATATCAACTATTCTGACTTTGATAGATGTGTGTGCTTTACTATAAAATTACTACTACTACGGAAATTAAGAATTCCAACTATATGCACTGGAATTCAAATTTAGAAAAAGAATTTACTCAGCTTGTGTTTTAAAATGAAAGATATTTTATTTAAGGAGTTATGTACACTGACATCGCTTATTTATTTTAAGTATAATGCAATAGTTTTATACATACATGTAAAAATAAATTATAGAACAAGAAAGAGAACAGAACTAGTTACATACCTGAATTCCATTTGTACAAATTACCTTAGAATTCAATATCTTTTGAAAAAAATTCTTTTATAACTAACACAGTTCGAAGATATGTTTTCCTTGAAAGTTTAACAGGAACATATTCTAACATTTTTAAGTGACAAAATGATTTAAAAAATGTGTTTTTTCACCTCAAATAGCTTCAACTTTTCTGAGTCTCGTCTGTGCACCAGTGACTCAAAAACTGTTAATAAAAGCTTTACTTCCATTTGGCAAATATCAAGACTTCCTAAACGACCCATCTTCTAGCTACGATTAAAGGAGTGGAGAGTTCAAAAGATGACCAGCAAAGCACTTTTGAGTTGGCATCTGCAACAAACTTAAGAAGAACTTAAGGAAACCCTCCTCTGTCTTGCTGTCACAAAAGAACAACCATTCCTTCTTTTCAACAGGAAAGAAGGTTATGAAATTGGGCAGCTATTCACAACATAAATGCAATTTAGATTCTTTTTAATAGATGTATTGAAACTACTTTCAAACCAGGAAAAATCTGACCCTTTAGAAAAATCAAACATTTCTTAGAAAAACTACCATCTATATTCACTATGAAGACAAAGTGCCATCAAACAATATTAAGAAATGTTTCCCAGCTGACTTAAAACAGTCTTAGCATTATGAATAAATGCAATAATTCTGCCATTTTTAATATAAATGGAGCCAAGCTATTTATTCTATGAGCATAGAAGGGAGATGAATCTTTTTCAAGATACTCACTACATTCCAGTTCCTGATGCTATCTCAGTCACATGGGTAAGCCATATGTATATTTCAAATTTATTTAGAATAGCTAGCTCCTGGTTGAGTATCATTGCAAAAATTATGTTAATCACTTAAATTCACTTAACTTTGTTAATGTCCATTCCTGGGCAAAGCAGTGTATCCGCATCAAACCCAACACATATTGGCATTCTATTTTCTATAAATAAAGCCTATAAGAATTTTATGAGGAGGAAATATTAAAAAATAATCTTTAATGTACTTAATTTCAAATATTTTACAGATAATGAAACTTCATAAAATCTCCCTGTCAGTGTTCCTATATTGTAAACATTACAGTGGCAAACACTATATTCTTCCTATTTTCAACTCTATTCTCATCACCCCAATATTGCCATTCAATTGATGAATACTTTTGAGAGTCTCCTATATACTTAGCACTGTACCAGACAGTAAGGTTTTAATTAACAAATAAATAAACTTGATCTTCCTGACTAAATGGCCAGTAATGATAAGGAAATAGAAAATTAAAGAAGTATACAAAAATACTGTAAATTTATTTATAAATGTTACAAATGCTACAAAAAAAAAAAAAAAACCTACCACATGATAGTTTACCATAGTTATGAAGTCAGTGAAAGGTGTAAGAGGATGTGATGAATGTTACGAGTTGAAAGATGAATAGGGAAGGAGGATCAGGCAGAGAAAATGCAATGTGCAAATGTCCAGAGGCATGTTGATACAAGAGAGTCAAGTGGAGAAAACTACTATGGCTAGAGCTCAGATAGTTAAGAGCAGAGGATTGTATGCTGTAGATGCAGATGGGGAATTAGGCTGGCAACATTTAGCTCATATTAAGGATGTAGATCCTTATCCTAAAAGCAATAGAAAAGATATTCTAGGGCACTGGATGGAGGACAAATTGTAAAACAGGGCCTACGTTCATTGGCACGCAGTCTATGCAGTTTCACAGGGCCCTATGCTTGGTTAAAGGCTCCGCTGTTGCCATATTGAAGTTAATAATTTTTCAACAAAAGGCCCTGCATCTTAATTTTACACTAGGCCCCACAAATGATGGAGCCAGTCCCATCGTAGGGTGCTAATAATGAGGTAGGACAGACATGTTTTATGGCTATTTTAGTGGTCTACAAAAGAAATAATGATAATAGACTAAGGTAAAAATGGAAGGTAATGTATTTCAGAGGAAAAATATTTATGGACTGGTGACAGACATAAATATTTAATGATTGAAACAATTAATAACTAATTGAAATAATAAAGAAGAAAAAATGGAAAGAAGGAAAACAGAAAGGAAAGAAAAAAAGAGAAGCAGAAAATAGGCAGTTTCCGTGAAACCTATAAATAGGCTTTTCCAAGTGTGCCAAACTAGATTTAATTTCCAAGACAAAAAGCACAGCTTTGATTATGACACTTCCCTCTTCAAAAATCGTCAGTAATATAGTAGACACTAATAGGTGCCTAAGCAATATCTATCCCGGCTCCTTTCCTCCTGGTTAGTGGAGGCCCAGTTTTGTTCAGTAGAAACTTCTCTTTACAACCAAATGCTCAACTAAGCCAATCAGGCAAATCCATTCCCTTTGTCGTTATTAGTTTAGAAACAATGGTGTGTAGCACAATTCCAACCAATGGGATATGATGGGAAGTCTGAGAGCTTCTGAAAAGACTTCCCCATTGCTAAAGAGGCACGTCTACTGTTTTCTCCCCCTTTCCACTTGAGCTTGTCACATGACCTCAGAACTAAGGCAGCCATCTTGACATCATGAGGAAAGAAACAACGAGCTCAGGATAACAATAACAGGCCAGCAAGATGGAAAACTCTGTGTTCAGTTGCTGAATTATCCAGCCTATAACCATCTATTTTGGAAGTTTGACTGTGTGATCATTAAATTCCTTTTGTTTAATCCTATTAGATTTAATACCCTCGAGGTCAGAAGCTGCTTTATTCATCTTTGTTTTGTCCATAGCATCTAATACAGTTCTTAAACCTCTTAATTGTATCTTATGTTATGAAGAATGAGTTAATTTTGAAGCTAAGAAGTATGTGCAAATAAAGTATCACAAAATAGTATTTGGTACAGGTTTTCATGTGCTTCATCCCGCTGTTCTCACTATATTCTTCATAACATGGAATCATTATGTTTAGTAAGTGAATATTTTTGCTTCTATGAATCATGAAATCTATCTTTGGAGTGCTTTTGAGAATACCTAACCTAATTAAATGAAGTGTTATTAAATTTTAATTAATGTGTGCTATTCAAAATTAATCAGATCCATAACTAAAAGCATGCTTAGCAAATGATCACAAAAAAAGCAGTAGCTCTCTAGTGACTTTAAATTATGTTCTATTTTAAAAAGGTTTAGTATATTATTTTTTCTGCTAAAATAGGGAGACCTTTATCTGTGCCTGTTTTTTACTTGGTCAGAATAGAGACGGGTAAAGATTCCAGTTGCAAAAAAATTAGTCTTCTAAATTTCAAATTCTCGAAAACTGCTGAGTTTAAACATTGAACTTGTGGGTACAGAATTAGAATAAACATTTGAATATGCTAAAATTAAAAAAAAAATAGATCCACCAGGAAAACAACTACAGATTCTTTTAACAATTTTAAGCAAACATTAGAAAAGATATAAACCAAAATAATAAATCACTAAGATTTAATCATACCTACACTAGAATGCACACGAAACAAGAATAAAAAAACACCTTTTATAATTTTCTATACAATTTTTTATATCAGCCAATAAAATGGTTTAATGTAAGTATGAATAATGACTTAGTTTATGGAAATATAATAATTTATCTTTCTCATTTTTAAGCATACTAATACTTTTTGAGAGAAGTCGAATAAATGATTCAGAGTACATGAAAAATTGGTATAGAAATGAACACCATCAATACCTTTCCATGTCTTTCTCAGCCAGAATGCCTGGAAATGAAAGTAAATTGCAAAGAAGGGATTTAGGAATACTTTGGATAGAGATGCTAAAGAGTGAATAGGTTAGCCCAAGAAGTTATAGTTGTTATTTCTGGGAAATCAGAGTAAAGATGGATTTGTAAAATCCTGAGAGAAACATCAGCTTTAAGGACTTTCCACGTGTATGATTATCTGACTCTAAATTAACAAAAAGTAGAAGACATAATTCCCTGAAGTAAAAACAGTTATTTTACAAAGTATTAGAATCCTTGTTTCAGTCAAGTAATAGAACTAAATAGTATCAGTTTTTGCTGAAAGCTGCATCTTACTCCAACTTTTAATTAACCATTGTTATTAAGGCAACCTATAATTTTTATTAAAGTTAAAATTTCAAGGAGATGTTCAATACAATTTTAATATTTCTGTCCTTGATTCAGTAAAATTTTGCCAAGCAGTGGGATAGTAGAATGTCAATTTCTTGCTCAAATTAAATATTTAAAATTGGCTATAAATTAGGCAGCTAATGGATTTTTCCTCTGCTCTGGGGTTCCATTCCTATAAAATGCTATACAAATCCCCATTGTACATTAACATATAACTGGGCTATATTAATAAGAAATTTGGCAGTTTATTCAACCACTTTTGATTGATGGAGAGATTCCTATGGAATTAAAAAGGTTTGCCTGGCTCAAAATTCAGGAAGTACAGAAAAAATTATTCATTGAAAGTCTCAACATACAATTCTCCCCCAGACCTGCAATTCCTCTTCCCAAAGGTTGCAAATCGTATCAGTCTCTTGTAGTTAGTATACATTTTTGTATATTCAACAAATATGCATAAATATTCTTTGTCTCCCTTTTATACAAATAGTTTTAAATATTAAAATAAACATACTCTTGGCATATCATTTACTATAATTGGGAGATTATCCCCCACCAGCACCTTCCACAATCTCTTTTAAAGCTGCTTTTTATTCTACAGTGTGGATAAATCTTGTTTATTGAAGCACTGTTCTTTTATCCATATGGGAATATACATATAGAAGAATTCTTAGATGGATTGCATGGATAGAATGTCATTTCTTTAACCACTGGCTTATTGAAGGCAGGATATTTAATTTATTTCCAAAGTTTTGTTATCACAAATAACATTATGCAAATTTTATCTATAACCTCTTACACCTATAGCAATGTACTATTAGAAAAATTCCTAGATGTGCATGGTAATTTCAATAATAGTTGTCATACTACTTTCCAGCTAGGCAAGGAACACCTGTCTCTCCAAAGCTACACACCAGAGAGTGACTTTCAGGCCATTTGATATGTTTAAGAAATATGCATTTTCTGTAAAGAGTTTGGGTCACATCTTTAGCCTGTTTTTCTATTAATTTTTTTAATCTTTTATCTTACCAACTTATATATTAAAAAGCTCTTTATATATATATTTTAGAAAAATACATATCACAATCTGTAATTTTGTTGCATTTTTCTTGCGGTGATTATGTCTGCAATATTTTTTAAATGTGTTTACATATTACCTTTTTTAAAAAACTGGTTTTGGGTTTTGTAAATTTTTTGTACATATTTATATAAAATGGCTTTTTAAAGTATGATATATAAACAAACACATACAAAGATTTATATGCATATGTATACACATATATAAATACGTATGTATATAGTCATTATTTTCTTCTAATAATTTTCCTGTTTCTTATCTTTTCTCTTAATTACTTTTTTTGTTCAATTTGGAATGAGGGTTTAGGAATTATATATGGTCTCAAATTTATTTTTTCCTTATAGACACAGTATTATCCCAATACCATTTACTGTATAATCCATCTGATTTGAATATCATTTCTATTTTATACTAAATTCTTTTATGTATTTGTTATATTTCTGTCGTTGTTGTTTGGGTATTGTTGTTCCATCCCTTTCTCTAAGTGTACATACAAGACCACTCTTCTTAAATGATTGAAACTTCATAATAAATTTCAATATCTAGTATAGCTAGTTTCCCCTATTACTCTTCATTTCAGATTTTTCCTTTATTTATTCTTTTTTATCTAGAAATAATGGCATCAATTACCAAAATAATCCCTGTGGCATTTTACTAGGATCCTGTTAATTTCAGAGATTAATTTACAGATAGCCAATCCTTTTTTGAAAAGAAGCTCAGTCTTCCAAGTACATATAATAAATGTCTCATATATTTGAACATTTCTTTAAGTTTATTTATAGTATTTTGTTTTTGCTACCAGAACAAAAATGAGTCTCCTCCATTTTATGTTTGAACATTTTTGTGAATAGAAAAAGTTATTGATTTAACTTGCTAAATTATTTTATTGTTTATAACAGCTTTTCTGTTTATTTCTTTGATTTATTTTTCAGATAACTGATCATTATTTACAAAGATAATGACTGTATGCCCAGAAAATATTTTCAATTTTATACCTATAGTTTTAATATCTTTTTTAACTGATTTGCTATTAAATAGTAATGGTGATAATGAATAGCCTTGCTTTATCCTGAATTTAATGGGACTTGTTTTAGGGTTTTTCCACTAAGCATTTTAGGAGCTAACATATAAATATATTCTTTTTAAAATAGATTATACATATGTAACCATATTGCATATCACTTTTTTATGTTTATATTCTACAGTAATATATGAACTTTATAAACATACATTAGAATTAACCATTTACTTTCTATCTTACCAAAAATTCTATCAAATGCCTTTATGACAACTCACAGGTAAGGGTATAATTTTTTCACTTTAATGAAATTCATACCTCAATTGAATATTGTTGAACAAAGTTCTTGTCATTTTCATCCTTGTCTATATTATTTCACTCTTGTCCATTTGTCTGTTTTCCTTCCTTCCTTTCTTTCATCTTTCATTTTTTACTTCTTCTTTTTCTTTTCTTTGTTTTCATTCTTAGTCCATTCTTCCATGTTTCTTTTTCATTTTTTCACTTGATATGTATATACATTATGTAAAGATGACCACAACCAAAATAATTAACACATTTCCCATTACTTAGTTAGGTTAGCCAATGTATCTTTTTCTTTTTAAAAAAAAGAAAAACTAGCTCTGAGATTTCTCTTCTTACGAAGTTTTACTATTCTGCTTCTTGTTTTTTCAATTCACTATTTTCCAATTTTATTTTATTAACATCTGCTTTTCTTAAGTCCATTTTTTAAATAAATTATTATGTTAATACACATTTAATTCATTTAATTTCTTTCTTTTATTAATAGAAATGTTTAGGTCTGTGAACAGATCTCTAAGCACTGCTACCTCCATTCAATACTATAGATATTCAGTATTTCCATTATATTAATTTTCTGGAGTTTCAATAATACGTTATTTCATATTACTTTTTTAATGAGTTTTTTGGAGACTTGTTTATTTTTTAATATCAAAGTGGTAGGGATCTTTTACTTTTTAAATTTGTTATTTATTTATTGTTTCAGTGCATTACTACTAGAGAATGTTTTCTAAACTACTTCTAGTTTGGTAATTGATTAAGACTGTTTTTACAATAAAAGATGTTACCAATTCCTTTGAATTTTTTCATTGATACTAAAAAGAATGCATATTTTGCTCTTTTCAGGTTATAGTAGTATAGAACATTAATTAAATTCACCTAATTAATATTATTTCAGTATTTTTTATTTTTGTTCAATTTATTATAAGTATGATAGGCAAATTAAAGTTTTCTACTTATAAATGTGGTTTTGTTGCATTTAATTCTATTTCCTATGGTTTTTGTTTTTATAAACATTGATGCTATATTGTTTGCACACAAAATAATTATAACTCCTATACAGTCATTCTGTAGAATATACTTTATCATTATAATTTTATGTCAATTATCAATTATTGCCCCAATTTCAATATTTTGTGATATAATGATCACAGACTTTGATATTTGTTTATTGTCATTTTCTTTTTATGTCTTTGCCTATATTTTTATTATCATGCTTATATTATCAATCTTTAAGAATCCTTTTATTTTGGAAGTATCTGTTGTTGAAAGGATAAAATTGGACTTTGATATGTGATCAAATGTAACATTTTTACAGCCCATTTTATTTATTTGAATAATAGATGTTTGTTTAAATTCTGACAGTACATTTTAATATATTTTTTCAATTTTAAAATGCACATTTTTTCACATTTTATCCCTGAAATTGGGATGTATTATTAAAATCCATGAGGTAATAGGATCTTCAGTCTCTTACAATTGCTTTTTGGCTAAGGGCAGTTCACTGTCTGGTTTGTACAACATGTACTTTTATTTTACTTGCTTCATTTACAATTTCTGTTCCCTTTTCTCATGCTTCACACAACTAAATCTATAGAAATATTTTCTAAGTGCTCTTCTATATATTATTTTCCATTAAATTTAAGCTTATTCATATTTTCTAAATAACTGTTTTTCAACTCCCCCAATTCCTGAACATATTGTTTCTTATTTTATGTAAATGAGTATCTGTTGTTGAGTAAGTATCAGCTGAATTACTAGATGGTTAAAGGAAACAATCTTTTTTTCCTTTAATTTCTAAGTATTATGGAGATACAAATGTTTTTGATTACATGGATCACTTTCGTAATGCTCTAGTCAGGGTTAAAAGTGTGCAGTCACACAAATAATGGTCATTGTACCTGTTAGGCAGGTTTTTGCCCATCCCCAGTGGCCCTCTTCCCCGACTTAATTTCCTTTGAGATTTACTTCCCTCTATGCACATGTGTGCTCATCAGTTAGTTCCAAATTAATAATGAGGACATGTGGTATTTGTTTTTCTATTCTTTAGATGCTTCACTTAGATAAAGGTCTCCAGTTCCATCCAAATGAATCAGTGAGTGCTAGAGGTATATATGAGTCTTTCATTACTCCATGTTAAGAATGTTTAAATGAAAACTATTTGCCCTGAAACAAAAAGCTCTCTGATTCAATTTTCACATAAACATATCATATGCTTAATAAATATTGGTTATATGCTTGAACGAATAAATGAGTAGCTCTTTTTTACACAACAGTTCATATATCTCCTAGATTTTAAGCTTAAAATAAAACAAAAGAATTACAGCTGTCTTGTAGTTTTATCATCTTGACTTTTCACTCTGTTAGTGCAAGGACTTTTGATAAACCAGCTCTGTAACTTTTGTTTCCCAAAAGTCGTATGAAAAAATTGTTTTAATTAAAACGATGATGTAAGTTCACAGTAAAAGCCTTCCTCACTAGTACATAAAAATTCCAAGATCAGAACTGTTTAATGAGTTTACTGTAAATCAAGTGCAACATCTAGAATTCTCAGTATAAATGTCTTATCTCAATGTACATTTTTCAAATCTCAATTTAATCACACATCTGTAACAATCAGCTTTCCTTATTGCACAGAACTATCTAGTCTAATTTATTCTGATCAACTTTAATACTAAGAAAAAATAGCAAACCGTCTAATAAGATGCACAGATATACAGAAGGAACAAAATAATCCTATGACTTTGCTTTAAAAACTTGTGTGATTGTAAGGGTAGTATAAAATTAGATGTTACTGTTTTAAAAAATATAGTATGAAACATTTATTAGAATTTATATTACATAGAACATCACAGGATGTGATGTAAAAGTACTAGTTAGTGGTTTTAAATTGTTTAAAAGAAAGCAAGAGCAACTCATTTTCTAAAGAAGGTAATTGAAGCTAAAGAATTGTTAGATAAAGGACTTCACTAATCTTATAATTTACAGTAGTAAATATTTGAGCAGAAATAATTGATTTTGATTAAAAATATACCACTAAAATATGGAAAAATATGGCAAGTTTTATATTTTATCAATAGATTTCTAATTAAAAGAGAAAGTGTCAAAACTGAAATGTGTTTAATATATATAGGTTAAAGAAAGGTGTATTTACTTTTCTGCTCATCTATGATTCAGATGAAAATGGAAATGCCCATATAATCATAGCTGTATGCATGTGATAGCTTTCCCCAACCAATGAACCAAAAAGAAAATATTGTTATTCTGAAGTGGAAAATAGAAATTAAATTGTAACAATTTTACCCATGATAGAGTAATACATTATATCCATGGTCCTCAAGAGCTCTGCCTTTACTGAGCTTTAGTTTCAGGTCACACATTTCTGTTTTAAATTTCTTACCATGGTTTAATGAAAGACTCCTAAATGCCTACATCTCTCTCTGATTAGCTATCTTAGAAAACTAATTAAGTAATCAATAAACAGAATGAGTATAAGTCAATAGTACCTCTGATAAGCATGCCTGATCATCAACCTACAACAACACAGTTGTCAGCAATTACAGGGGAAGCTATACCTTAAAGTTCATTAAAGTCACACTTGTAAAGCTATTAAATGTTAACTGAAAATGTTTTTTGTACTTTGGTAATGTAGGTCTTCGTTACCAAATTTTAACTCACAAAGTTTATTTTTAAGCCAGGTAAATAATAAACAGCAGTCCAGGAGCAGTGGCTCAGGCCTGTAATCCTAGCAATTTGGGAGGTCAAGGCAGGAGGATTGCTTGAGGCCACGAGTTCAAGACCAGCCTGAGCAAGAGTGAGACCTCATCTCTACAAGAAATAAAAAATCAGCTGGGCATGGTGGTCCATGTCTGTAGTCCCAGCTAATCAGGAGGCTGAGGCAGTAGGACCACTTGAGCCCTGGAGTTTGACATTATAATGAGGTATGATGAGGCCACTGCACTCTAGCCCAGGTGACAGGTTTAGACCCTGTCTCAAAAAAACAAACAACAATAATAGTAAAAAACAAATTTTATCTAACTCAATTATGTGCTTTGAATAACAACTACACCTTGCATCTATCATTCATTCAGCTCACATTTATTTATATTGTTTCTAATATGTTCCAGGTCCTGTGCTATTTACAAAGGCATAAGCATTCATATGTCAGTCTCTCAACCATCAGTCAGACCTTAGTCTAGTGGAAGAGACAGACACATATAGAGAATAATTTATTACAAGTGACGATTTACCCTGAATGTGCCATAACCTCAAAAGCATGTTGGTAAAAATTAACCTATATTTGCATTAATATTAAAATTCTCTGGTTCATAGACTCTGACCTATATAACTAACTACAGGACTTAAGAGTCTCCATTTCAAGGTCTCTGTAATTATTTCTGGGAGTCCTCCAGGTGTCTCATATAAGTTCTTGACTAAACATGTCATATTACTTTGCTCCAGCATCCTTATAAATGTTCCTCTGCACAAAGGTACTTGAAGAACTCCCTCATTCAATTCATAATTAAATCACCTTCCATACCCCATTGCCCCTCTCCAACACTATTTCTTTTTCTAAAATGCTGCACAGTATCTTCATAAAAATGCTCCTCTGCCTACATATAATCTGTAAATGGCTTTCCATTGACCTGAGAATAAAGTCTAGATTCCATCTTCCAGGATTTACCTCTTGTTCTTTGGTACAAAAGCAATCAGGATTACTTTTGTGGATAGAATATGATAAAAAGTCAAAATCAATAAACTTTCTCAGGGATATGTACAACAAAAAGTAAAGAGGGTGGAGCTAATAAGCCTATGAGGTTTTCAGAAATCAGAAAGCAAATGATCCAGAGCCTAGAGAAAAGAGGGCAGGGAGCAGGGAAGCTCACTCTTTGGCGAGCAGTTCTGCTCAGCAAGTGTGCTTAGTTCTTTCGTTCTTGAGAAAAGAACAAAGACCAAGGAGAGGTGATAAGAAGCCTTTGGCTCAAAAAGAGAAAGAATTTTTCAATGATCGCTACTTTAGATATAATGTGAAGTTCTCTCAAGGAAAAAATGTTTCAAAAGTATCAGAATGTTCACATAGCATGCATCTTAAAAAAAGAATCCCTCCATGGAGGGAAAGATGGAGCAAATGATTCTGCACCCCTTTGGTATCTCAGTTGTAGGGTAACCTTTGATAACAGTCCAGCAGTAGCTCCAAATCTCAAGTATTGCATTGGATAATATTCCAAAAGGCTAAATGATAATTTTGAAAAGCCTTGAGCATATCATGGATTTATGTGCATAATTTTAGGTTATAATTAAGGTATACATTTTTTTAATTCCCATTACCCAAACTCCCAATTTTTAAATTAAAAAAAAAATCATTTTATCAAAGGGCATATTTTATAAATTAACTAGACTTTCATTTGGGAACTGTAGTTATTTTATAAAGTAATTATATAATCATATTTATGAAAATGTCTGCTAAAAATACCAGATATAAAAAACAAAGTATACAAGTTTTTCTGCAAAATCATAACATAATAAATTGTAGGGATTTTTTTCTTTTACTCTGACCTAACTCCACAACATCAAAACTATTACTTTGTTCTCATCATCTAAGTGATGCATTCAAACTCTTCATTACTCTCATTGCCTTAGCTGCTGATGAATTCTCCACTTTTTCAAAGTCACCTGACAAGCTCTTATCAAGGGCTACCAGTATTGATGTCTTCCCTCCTGAATATATATATATATATATATATATATATATACACACACACACACATACATACACACACATATATAAATATAAAAAACGTAATGTATATATAAACTTTACGTAATATATATTTAAACTTTATTCACTGTTTCAGTGGTCCCCAACCTTTTTGACACCAGGGCACCAGGGACCGGTTTCGTGGAAGACAGTTTTTCCACGGAAGGGCGCGGGAGCGAGGTTGGGGGGCGCACATCTTCGCCTTGGCTCTACCTCAGATCATCAGACATTAGATTCTCACGGGGAGCAGCAACCTGGATCCTTCAACAAGCGCAGTTCGCAGTGGGGTTCCCTCTCCTAGGAGGGTCTGATGCCGCAGCTGATGGGGGGCGGGGCT
>RJWJ010008214.1:0-54320 GCA_004363605.1 Indri indri | reverse complement strand
GGCTCCGATAGCCTCCAAAGTGTTATGTGGAAAAATGCAAGGGAAGTTCACGGTCAAATTGATTTGAACCAGCAAGTGGTAAAGGGATGATGTTCATAAAAGAGAGCAATAGCCTGAGCCTTAATTCAACCTTTTCAATTTTGTTTTCAAATCAAGTGGGCCATTTGTTTCAAGTTAATCAATGATACTTGGCCCTTAACGTCTTGAATTCTGTTGTAGTATAATTTCATCTCTAAATGTGTAAAATAAATAAAAAGCAAGTATCATAGACCTGCTACTTTCACCAGGGTCTACCTAGTGAATTTGGTTTTTGAAGCTTGAATATACTCTATTGTCGAGTGACGTAGTCTCCTGGCTGTTCTGACATCACAATGACTATGGACAGCTGTGAACATCTGCTTTGAAAAATTGACCCTTCATCCATTATTTTATTTTGTTTGGTTTATGTAAAAGCAATAAAAGCCCTTTTTGAAAGAGAAAAGTAAGGATAAAATATCTTCCATAAATACATTTTATGGAAATGTTGCTCCATTTCTTCCCAATCTTGTATTTCTATATATTTAAATATATACATCAGTAACCTTTTCTTCTTATAATAGTCATTTTCAATGATTGCATAATACTGTATCTAATAGCTATAACTTGGTATTTTAAACAGTTTCCTGTTTTTAAACATATACTTTTTTCTTATTTTATTGCTATTATAAAATTATGCAGTGAATATCTTGTCATATATAGTTTGTGTTTACAGTTATTTCTTAAGATCAAATTTCAAAGGGGAAATTATTGTATTAAGTTAAGAAAAATATTTATTATGAAATTATCAATAGTTGCCCTCACATATTTCTTTCTTTTCCTCTAGACTCATCACCCACGCTAACTTTAATGATCACTATCTTACATTAAGATCAAGAAGCACACAATTCCACCCACTGGTTTGCTGGAAGAAATCATTCAAATTATAAACTCTTGAAGAATTTTTTAATTTTTTAAGAGACAATTACTTTCCAGAAAAGATGTTTGGTGTTTTATGTTTAATGTAGTTTTTAATTTTCATAAAAATAGGCTAGAAGTTAGGTATTGTTAACCAGATTTTATAGATAAAGAAATTGTGTCTCAGAAAGGTTAGGTAATTTATTTAAGGTCATATCTAAGGCAGAGCTGGAATTGAAACCTGAGTCTGCCTGAAATTCTACTGTACTACTTTCTTTATGAAAATATTGAAAACTGAAAGCATAGTCCTCCACATGAAGTCTTAGGCATCTATAAAAGAGATATTTTTTGTGAGAGGAGTTATCCCTAGCAACACTCAAATCTCTCACCTCTACACAACCATTTTCTCCAGTGAATTATAATGCTGGGACTGTCAAAGATTTCAGTGATAATAAATCACACTACAATGAGTCTCTTGCTCCAAGGTTAGCATAGCATAGACCTATTTCATTTAATCCATTCTTAAATCTTTATAGTTGAATCCATTTTTAAATTTCTGAAAATTTTCCATTTAACAACGCACAAAAGCAGTTTCCTACCAATTTTTTTCAGTTATAGTATACAGGCATTCTAATCTTATCCCTTATTATCTATACATTTTCGCCTAACCAAAAAGGGTATTAAAAGCATGCCAATTTCTTATATTTGTGTCAAAATATATTTTCTTGAAAAAGTTTCCTAAAAAAATTCCAAGAAAGAAGTTTTTAAAATAATAAGTTGATATTTAATAATTTTTCTTGGGAAAAAAATGTCCTAAATTTGGCTTCATATAACCAATCTTAATGATTAGTATATGTCAATGGTTTCAGAAGATCTGTTACAGGGATGATCTCTATCACAATTTTATAACCTACACCAATTCACCTTTTAAAAGGATGAAGATTTGCTTCCATAAACTCACTTTTGTTTTGACACCTTTCTTTTTGTGATTTGCACCTGATAAATTGTGAGATTTACTTTTGTGTGTGTGAGTCTGATGAGGAAAACAACAAAGGCAATAATCACTTATCTGCCCCTTTATATAAATCACTCTGCCTAAAACCAACTTCACTGAAAAATTTATACAAAAGAAGTATTAAAATATAATTTTGGAAATCTGTCTAAAAAATATATTTTATTATTACAAATTACAATTATAATCAACAACTTTAGATACTTTTATGGAGTAACTCATCAAAATAGAGAAATCTTAAAAAAACACACAAGAATTGGATTGTGTGGGCATGATATTGTTTCTTATTTTTGGAAATTGATGGCTTTGTTTTAGCTTTATGAGTTCCTCAATAAACAAGCTATTGTTAATTTCAAAGTTTGGTCTCTAGGGAGATACTTTCTCACACAATAGATCGGAATATTATCCTAAGCCCTATCAATGGCAAGTACCAATATAAATTAATGCATAATGCTAATAATAGTATTATTATCAATTAATAATAATAGCTTAATTAGTATTAAGATTTATGGAAGAAGCCAGGTAGGGACGTTACCAAGGTGATGGAATAGAAAGTAACTCATTCATATCCCCCAACAACAATAAGAATTCTGCACGCATTCACAGTTAAAAGTCTCTCTGAAGGAGCCTTAGGATTCAGGTCCAAGTTTGTGAAACCTTAGTGGAGCCCAATATCTAGGAGAGGCATTTTGAGAGTTCACACTGACATCCAGGTAGCTGATCCACCAAATTTACTCCCTGGTTTGCTGCAACAAAAATGATCTGCCAAAGAGACACCTGCCCCTTTGAGCCAATGAGACTGGGCTGTGCAACCTCTGATCAACAGCAGATTCAGAGGGGGTCCATTCTCATCTTCAGCCTCACCCCTCCTGGTGCAGTTAAGGAACCAAATCATCTGTGCAGGGTTCTCTAGAGATGTGTGCCCTCCGAGCTGAGGAAACTGGGATGTCCAGTCTCTATTCCACAGCAGATCTCAAGGAGTCCCAGTCTCTGCTCTGGCCCCTCCCACCGCAGACCAGGGGATCTGGTCTGTTCTGAGACCTTCTGGGAGACACATGCTTACCCGAACCAACAAGATGGGCATTCCAGTCTCTGCCCCACAGTAAATCCTGAGGGGGCCCAGTCTTATCTCCAGCTCCTCCTGATGTAATCGAGGAACTATTTTATCTGTGCAGGAACTTTCAGGACAATGTGAACCCTTTTGAGCCAACACTGGGCTCTCCAGCCTCTCTTCCACAACAGATCTCAAGGGGGAGGAGTCTTATCTCTGGCCTCTCGTGTTGCAGTGAAGAATTACCCTGCTTATGCAGGGACCTGCTGGGTGATGCGCACCTGTCTGAGCCAACAGGATGGGTTCACCAGCCTTTGTTCCACAGCAGATCCCAAGGGAACTCTAGCTTTACTCCAACCCCTCTCACTGCAGCTGGGGACCATTCTGTTCATGTAGAGACCTGCTGGAAGGCACATTCATCTGGGCTACCAAAAGAGTCATCTGGACTCAAGTCTCTGGCCAGCATTCCCACACAGCCCCAGTACCACTCTTGGTCTTCCCCAGGTCCATCTGGGCCACCAACAGTCAGTCTTCTGAGAATCCCTGGAAGGCCCCCTGAAGAAGGGCAAGAACAAACAAATCCAGACTGCAAAATCTAAAATAAATACCTAATTTTTCAATGTGCAGATGCGGTTGCATTTCCACAAGCATCAACAACATTTAGGAAAATATTAATATGGCTTCACCAAATTAACAAAATAAGGTGCCAGAGACCAGTCCTAAAGTGATGGAGATGGGTAATTGCTCAGAAAAAGAATTCAAAATAGCTGTTTTTTTTTTAAATGAAAACTCAACAAATTTCAAGAAAACACAGAGACACAATCAATAAATTTTTCAGAGAGAGTTAACAGAGAAATTAAATATTTTTTAAAAAAATCAAAACAAAACCCTGGAGCTGAAAAATACAAAGAATAAAATGAAAAAATGCAATAGAGAGTACAAGGACCCACAAAAAGAGCAACTGAGCAGAAGGAATAAAAATTAGAGTTCAGAACTATCAAGGTATGACTGAGATGTAAGGGAAACAAGTCACAAGTAAAAACCAAAAAAAAATGTGTAAATTATGTTTTTGGTGATCATCCAACTCCTAAATACCAAGTTATACTTGGGGAATTCTAATGAATAAAAGCCATTGGTAGAGTAGACAGCTTAGCAGAGATTTGAGAGGCCATGCACTACTGGAGAATTTCAGAGTTAAAAGGCTTTAATTAATACCCTGGGCTTTCAATTAATACCTCCAGAAACTATAGGAGTAACACACATAGCAATAAGAACCACATAATAGGTATGAAATTTAGTTATTAAAAGTAAAGGCTTACTTTATACGGAATAGCTTACCTTAAAAAAAAAAACCTGAAAGTTTGTATGATTACTATTAAGGAGATCCACTAGTAATTTATCTGCCTGCCAAAATAAAGCTCAACACTTTTTAGAAGGTGATAACATAATCAAAACCCTTTACTACATATCAATCAAAATGTCCAATACATAATCAAAATTACTAGTTATATGAAAATACAGGAAAAGGTGATTGCTAATCACGAAATAAAAACAACAATAGAAACAGAGCAAGGAAGTTAAAAGGAAATAGTAACTTCAAAAAATTATGATTATGTTAAAGAAAATATAGAAAACAATAGAAACTGAATGGACATTCTAGAACAGCAAAATAAAGAATTTGAAATTAAGAGCTCATTTGATGAGTTTAACAGCAGACTAGACACAGGAGAAGATGGTATTACTTAATTTGAGTAAAAAATATCTAACATGAAATTCAGAAGGAAAAAAAGGCAGAGCATAGAAAGCATGTAGGACATGCTCAGTCTAATGTATGCCTAATTGAGCCCAAGAAAAAGAGGAGAAAATATAAAAGTAGGAGAGAATTTTATTTGAGGAAATAAAGACTGAGAGTTTGTAAATCTCATGAAAGATAAAACCTCAAATTTAAGACAGTTAGCAACCCTCCAAGAAAAATAAATTGAAAAAAATTACACGTGAGCACATCATAGCCAAAGGAAAAGAAATACGTTAACTCCAGAGGAGCAGGAATAAGACCAACTGATGATTTCTCAAAGTCAGCTAGAAGACAGTGCAATGCTATCTTTAAAGCAAAGAAAAAAAAATCCTAATTTAGAATTCCACACCCAGCACGATTAGCTTTCAAATAAAATATAGTCAAAAATCAAAATATTTCCAGAAAAGTAAATTTGAAAGAATGTGTTGTCAACGGACCTGAAAAAATTTTAAGGAAAGTTTGTTGATGTGAAGGGAAATTATTTCAGAGGAAACAGAGAAATTAAGAGCACCAGACAGGGTAAATATGGCAATAAATGCATATGAATATTGACTGTTTAAGTAATAACATTGATGTAACACACATATAAAACTAAAATATAGGACAAAGGGCAGCACTGGAGAAATGGAAGAAGCTGTTGTAAAGCTTTTTCATATTTTGTGAAAAGAAAAAGGAACTAAATGTATGGGAGACTATATAGAATAAATATATAATGTAATAAATTAATAAACTTTATCTCACTAAAGCAATCTGAGATATTTATATCTATACTCATATCTATATCTATACATAGAGAGACAGAGAAAGTGAGATTGAAAATGAAAGAAAGCATATATCTGTGTGTGTGTGTATGTCAGTGTGTATTATGTTAGTCTTTTGTGCATTTTAAATCTATGTCTATAATACCATTATCTCACATGAGAGTATTGTGAATATATATTTTTAGAGTCTTTGGATGTACATACTAAAATATGTATAGATAAAATATATCTGAGGTTTCATCAAAATAACTAGGGAGGAGGATTGTAGTAGGTGCATGATGATTGTTTTAGCTGAGCAGTAGGTACTTGGAGACGTGTGTCTCTTCTACTTCTGTATGGTTAATCTTTTCTATGGCAATTTGAAAAATAGCATCTTACCATCACATTCATAACACACACATACAACTTTACTTTCTAAAATCACCCCTCTGTCTCTCTCTCTTTCCCTCATCTCTCTTATAGATGCACTCTCCTTCATGAATATCTATTTTTTTTCCTACTACATCTCTCTTCCCTTTCCAATGGATATCTAGCTGGTCTTGAAGTTTTCAGTTTTCCATTTTCCCCTCACTTTCACTACCCTAATTTGTAAAACAGAATGCCAAGAAGGAACAAGAAACCCTGTTGGAAGGATGACACCTGGGAAGAGAAGGGGAAAGTGGTGAGGGAAAGGCCAGATTGCTCATTGTTCATTTGTTTTTATCATTTTTCTTAACATATCACATCTAATTATCAGGCTTACTCTAAAGTTATGGATCTCCCATGAAAAACACCTAACACAGAACCTGGCAAGTAGTAAATGATTAACCGCTGGTGTTTCTTGCACTCTGTATAAACAGAGTCCTCTCTGAATGGTATGTACTCTCATGTACCATACATCGTTCACATATACTGTTTTATCATGCATGTCATGTGATTGTAAAATATAAATAACGAGCGAGGGGAATGAATCAAAGTAAAGACTAACAGAAAAACATATGTTAAGTGAGGGTCCTTTATGGGTGATTAATGACTGTAGACAAAAGTGTAAGTGAACAATAAGAGGAAGCATGCACATACTCTGCATACTGAATGATGAGTCAAAGCAAGCCATCCACCACTTCAACGACGCCAAGCTATTCCTCCTTTCCTGAAAATACCATGAAATGTAACAATACTTTATTTTCTCTTTTGCCGTTCTCTCTGTTGTCAGTCTGAAGGCATTTAAAATAAGATTTTTCTCTTAAGAACTTAGAAGTAAGGGAAATACCATTATCTATAGAGAATAAAATGATAAAGGCAATCTAGCAACAAAATGTTTAGTAAAAGGGTATTTTGTCTACAAAAAAATAAATTGCATATAACGGTGAATTCTAAAGTGAAGAAAAATAAGTTAGAAACTTAGAGATGTTACTATTATTTATATACGTGTAATATTTTTGCCAAATGTAAATATTATTGCAGGAGTCACAGCTTGATATCTATTGTGTGTTCACCACTGAAATTCAAATGTATCAGAATATGAGTAGTAGACATGTGAAGTCCGCCTACCAGGAGTTTCTCTGTATGAAATCAAACAACTTTCTGGAAAGAAACATTATAATAGAGCTAAGCATTCAAATGTTTCTAATAGAAATGCCACTATCCTTGAACAAAAAATATATATTCTGATGACCAAATAGTGTTCTTTACTCATATCTGTTCCATTGCCTCATGGATTCACATCTAAACTTTTAGAGGAAGACTGCTGAGGATGAAAATCCGATACATGGCTCATTTCTATGAGCCATGTCTATTTCTCTTCAAACTTTGAGAAATAAGACAATCTACATAACAATATATCTCTGTTTAGGAGGAAGGCATTCTTTTTGTTCCAGCATACTTAACAGCACAGTTTTAGTACATTGCAGCTTGTGAAATAACAAAATGGCAACAGCTGGCCCTCAGTTGGACCTCTGCAGGGGGAGGCGTAATGCTGCAGAAGGAAGAACCCTACACACAAAGCACTGAGGATGGGACCAAGCACCTGCAGGTCCTTCCACAAGCAGCAGAGGCCTCAGCATTGAAACTATAAATGGAGGCCAAAATGCACAAGGAGGAAACTGTCAAAGACCACGTGATAGCTGTGAGAATTTAATCATGGGCATTCAACGAAATATTCTGAACAAAACAACTTGAAGAAAATCTGGGTCCTGTGAGCAGGAAAGATGAATGAATTGGATTGTGAATAGCTGCTAGTGAGGCCCGAAGGGATCTTAACATGTATGAAGGGTGTAGACTCAGAGGACAAGTTTAGTTACTGCAAATTCATTCGTAGCCCACGTTTGGGATGGAATGGAGAAACACATGCACAGTCCTATTTAAGCTTAATGGCTGTAAATTCTACTCTAAAGCAAATGACCGTGGGAGACATAATCTGAAAACTATACCCATAAACAAAAAAATAAAATTAATGTTCATTTCTTTCTCTTTTACTGATATAGAAATAATACTGATTAGTACTATAGAGTAATAATGAAATTTTTGCGACAAGTAGCATAATTTCTAAAAAGAAGCAAACAAAACAGGAGCCTATGTAAGCAAACTGCATGAACATATTAATGGTACAAAGACTCTGAAGTCAGGCAATCTCAAGCCTGAATCGCACTTCTGCTACTCACTAAAAATGTAGGCTTAGATATATTTCACTTTTTTCTACTTTATAGAAGGTGTTAATTTTTTTTATTTCAGAATATTATGGGAGTACAAATGCTTTGGTTACATACATTGCCTTTGCACCACCCGAATCAGAGCTACAAGCGTTCCTATGCCCTAGAAAGTGCACACCACACCCATTAGATGTGAATTTACCCATCCCCTCCTCCTCCCCCACCTGCCTGACACCTGATGAATGTTACTTCCATATGTGCACATAAATGTTGATCAATTAGTGCCAATTTAATGGCGAGTATGTGTGGTGCTTGTTTTTCCATTCTTGTGATACTTCACTTCAAAGAATGGGCTCCAGCTCCACCCAGGATAATACAAGAGGTATTAGTTCACCATTGACCTAAGTTTCTCTTTCTTGTTCTGTAAAATGAAAAAAATTATACCAACTTCCTAAAGTTTTGAATAAACTAAATGAAACAGCATACCAAAATCATTTAACTTAGAAGATGGTACATATTGAGAACTCAAAAGTATGCAGTAGATTATTTATTATTATCTTCATGATTATATTTTTAAACAACTAAATATAAACAAGTTCTATATATAGATTTTTATTAATATAATAGAAAACTATTAAAACATTTTAGCTGGAAAGTATTTTGTTGTACATTCTAATTATCCCTTTGCCTACCTATCTTGGTCATTAAGAAAAATCAATATAAGTGCACACACACACACACACACACACACACACACACACTCATGTCATATACACATGCAATTCCAAAGCTGGCAACAAGGAGCAAGATGAGTTCAAGCCCTGATTATAAATGGGCCATCAGCCTGTACAGTTTCCCATATAAAATTATTTCAATGTTTCAACTTCTTCATCAAATTAATTACAATGCTAATAATGCTGCTTTATGCAAAGGTGAAGAATCAGTAGTTAAGATTTATAAGGCATTCTGAAATATTTTTAAAATTCTTACTGTCCTAAGAAGGAGACAACTTAATTATTTTCATTTCTACAGTTTTTCACTGCATTTTTACTTTGTTCTCAGCTTTTTTATTTTTTCAGAGTCAGCCTGCCAAGGAAATAGCATTTTAAAATAACTGTTTTCATTCTTCAACGTGTCAGTACCCTCCTCCTAACATTTAGTCACTGTTCACAATACAGAGACAAACAGACATCTATGTGAGCCTTAGTATGAAGAATGTGATGTTGTAATAAATGGAAGCACTCTAAAAAGGTCCTGTGACTTTTACTTCGGATAGGTAAATAGACAAAGCAAGAATATTATTCACAAAGCCAAGAAGAACTTGGTCAAAAACCAGTCATGTTTCATTTCACTAGAGAAAAAATATTTCCTATTTACTATTATTATGTACTACCATGGTACAGTGGCTCAAGAGTTCACCAGTTATCAAGAGAATTCAATACAAGTTTTGCAGGAGTGGCTTCCCTCTATCTACATGACTTAGTCTTGGGTACTTGTACAGGAAAGGACATTTTCTCCATCATCACAATTTGATTAACTCATGTTTCTTTTATGGAGCTTTTAATGTTGAATGGAACCTTTTATCATCAGCTTCCTCCATCATTTCACAAGAAAACTTTCCTGTTTCCCACTGGATTTCAACATAGTGTTAACTTAAATGTATTTAAATTGACTGTCAAGACATGATTTGGTAAAAATCCATTGAAATAATCTCCCAAATGCCCTGATGCTTTAAATATTTGCAGGTACACCTATATTGCACACAGGGAATGTGTTTATCTCCATTTTATAAATAGTCTTCAGCAGAAAAAAGGGAGCCCAGAAACTGACAGCTGGTCTAGACAGAATTTCCACGTAGTGAGTATATGCTTGCACAAAGCTTTTATTCTGTTTGCATAGATAATAATGTAGCTCCTTAATTAGTTTTGGAAGGCATATATTGTAGGCTGAATGTTACCTGGCAAGCAATCAAAAGACACAAGCTTACATTTTATTTTTCTCTTTGGAGGAATATTCTTTAAGAAATGAATTTCATATATTAGAAAAAGCTATTCTCCTCATAAAACATTAAAGGATTGCAACAATGAAATCTCGTTTTTGCCTTTCTGTTTAATTAAAATCTAGCTTTGGAGAGCTCAAGTACATATAACTTAGAGTAGGTATGAAATTGCTAATAGACAAACTAAAAAGCACCAAATAAATCAAGATATCAAAGAACCGCTAATAACCTAGGCTTTAGCAAATGGACCCATTGAAATGTTTAATTATATGTTATGAATACCTCTCAGCACCACTGTGAATATTTTCACATAATGTGATTGCTAGATCTAATATCTGATAGAGGAAAAGAGTTGTTGAAAGAATTTTAAAATAATACTAGTTTTATTAGAGTTATTTATCAACCCTAATGAATGAAACATAAACATTTTTCAATCTTTTGTATCTTTTTAATACTAGTAAATTGCTACATCTAACAAAGGCACACAAAGCTTACTGACTTTTCCTATTATACATAATACATGCAAAAACATTTATATAGCATCCATTATATCCATAATAGTCTTGCTCAGTGCTATAGGCATTGCAAAGATGAATAAATATGGACTCTACCATCAATGAGCTTACAGTTTATTAAAATACATGACCACTACAGTAAATGATGATAATGTGGACACTTATTTTTTTAAGAAATTGAGGGTTACAGATTATGGGATAGTAAATATTTTAACTGAGAATGATTGAGCCTTTGAAAGTTAATGGAAAATATTTAGAAAACAGGTGAAGAGCATTCAGATTGATTATATGTCATTGTCTTTGTATGAGGAAGAGCAGAAGACTAAGTTTAGCTCAAACATATGGGATGACAAGGTGAATTGTGGGAGGTAATTTGGGAAGGGAAGAGAGAAATAGGAGTTGAAAACTAGACCATAAATAACCTTGAGCACCTGACAAAGGCTTTGTACCTTTATTCCACTGAAGAAAAAGACCAAAAAATGGCTGTTCTAAATGGTGCAATCAATCATGACTTTTTTTTAAAAGACAGTAAAAATTACTAAACAGATTCCACCTTACTATAGTTGACTCTTGAACAATATGGTTTTGAACTTCAAGGGTCCATTTATACACAGATTTTTTTTCAATAAACACAGTTGGTCCTCTTTCTCTATTGACAGTTTCCTGAACCACAACCAAATGTGGATGGAAAATACAGTATTCATGGGATGTGAAACCCTTGTCTATGGAGGGCCAACTTTTCCTGTCCACAGGTTCTGCTGAACCAACCACAGGACTGGAGTATTCCTAGATTTTAGTGTCCCTAGGAGTCCTGGAAGCAATTCCCCCACAGATACAGGGACAGCTGCATATAGTGTATGAAGCTCAAGCTCAGGATGGAAAACAAATTTAGGTAAAATAAATTAGTTAAAATTTATCTCACTTGCTTAGTTTAGGTACACTTTTCAAAATGTATAAGTCACATGATTATCATGTATATAAATGAGCTGATAATAAAATTCAAGTTCAGAACATTTTGCCAAGTGTATCAGCATACAATCATCTCTACTCTAAATCTAGAAGTATTTGAAAGAAAAATAACCTAACAACAGAAACTGCTACTCAAAATACACAATGATTGTATTAATAGAAGATGATTGTAACAGTTAAATATGATGCTTACAAGTATGCTTTAGGAAAAAAAGGTGAATTGAAAAACAGGAGTGATTATTTTTGGGTATAGTACCACTCATCTCTCCAATTAGTAGTTATTATATATCACATGTGTTGTTTGTAAGTGCGTGAATATGCTCAGGCATATTTCAGATGAATGAGCTTCGAAATCTCAGGTGCACATCTTTGAGTACAGGGATAATGTTTCAGATTTCTATCATATTTTGCAGCTTTGACTAGTTTAACATTTTCACAAAGCAGGTTATCTATAAAGTTTCCATGAATTGAATTACTGTAATTTTAAGAACATAAGAAATCTTAACAAGATTGCCGACTGGAGTCAAGGCTTTTTGTATCTTCCCAGTACAGGAGTTGAGGGTGGGACTGAGGGGAGTGGAGGGTGATAACTGATCAGGAGTTGACCACAGGGTCTGCACTAGTGAAGTCCCGGATACCACCAGCAGGAACTGAACAGCTGAGAGAGAGGAGGATAGAAGGGAGAAATCAACACCAACCAAATTGGGGGAGTTCCGGAGCCCAGCAAAAGGGTAGGGGATTTTTCCTCCTTCCCCACCTGGGTGCCTCAAGCCTGCAACGGAACACAGAGCTCTCATCCCATGGGGGAGTACCACAAGGAACCAGAGAGCCGGCATCCCTGCATCCGAACGCCCCCATCCTATGCATCTCCTCCACTCCTCATACCCCAGGAAGTAATTTTGGCTCCAGCCACTTACAGCCGTGTGGCCGCACACAACCCATAGCAACTTCCAAAGCGCCTTGTGACTGAGCCTGCCTTGGGCGACAGGGAACTCACTCCCAGCCAAGCCTGTCTCAGACAGAGTGGCCACCACTGGGATTCAGAAAGGAGGGTAGTCTCAGTGCCTCAGCTACAGA
The DNA here is from genome assembly GCA_004363605.1 of Indri indri. Classification (NCBI taxonomy): domain Eukaryota; kingdom Metazoa; phylum Chordata; class Mammalia; order Primates; family Indriidae; genus Indri; species Indri indri. The sequence continues at coordinate 41,581 of RJWJ010008214.1, read as the reverse complement.
GAACAGGAGGGCAGACCGGTGCTACTCCCCACACAACTCCAGAGTGGAATAGGAAGACCATGGCCCCTCTCCCCCACCATAGAAGCTGCTGGAGTGCTCTGTGCTGAGTGTCCCTGCCCCCTTTCAGCTCAGGGGGCATGTTTCTGCCTGAGCCAATGGGGCAGCCTCAGTTTGTGACCTTCCTGCCCACAGTCGTTTGGAACATCTGCCTGCTTACAGCACAGGCAGCGGGTTGGGGAGGCATTGGGGAGAGGCCCTTGTTTCAGGGCAGGGCAGCAAGTGAGAGCCCATGCCCATGGGGAGGGTGTGGAGAAGCACAGGAGAGCAGGGATCTGTAAGTGCACCCCCCACCCCCTCCAACCGCAAAGAACTGCCATGTTGGAGTTTACTGAACCTGGAAGACTCAATTTACACAAATACTGGTTTTCATGGCAACAAAATGCCTCTGTTAACTCAGGCTAAATTGGAGCAGCTGCCCCTACCATCATTCGCTTTAATAGGCAGTTCGGCTTGATCCAAGAGTTCCTTGAGCTGCTACTATTCCCCTGGTAGGAACGTCCTCTTGGTGGAGTTTTCTGTGGATAGACAGCAGACTCTCTGGTTGAAGGGGGCCACTTCAGCCCCTCCTGAGCAGCTTAGCCCAGAGGCAGGGAACAGACCTTTAAACACCTGCATACCCCTTACTAGCGTTTGTGGAACTGGTGGGCAGGCTCACCCAACCTAGCCCCATGCAGCCTCATTCTCCCACCTGCCTCAGCAGTGGTGGTGAAGAGAGAACACACCTGGAAGTTCCAGGGCCCCACCCACCACCAGGTGCATTAGGGGGCTTCTCTAGAGGAACTGGGCCTCCTCACAGGATCCAAAAACAACAGTGCAGCTTATTCCCTCCAGCAAACACCACCTAGTGACAGGGAAGTCAATTTGCACACCCCTTAGGGCATTTACTGACTCAATCATAGAGGCTGTGGTTGATTCTCGCCCCAAGGACCACCTACTGACTCAGAGATTAAACTGGGCATGTCATTATCTAAACAAAAGAAAATACAAAAGGAATTACAGAACACAGTGGAAAGTCTTAAGAACAGGTTAGATCAGGCAGCAGAAAGAATCTCAGAGCGTGAAGAAAACACCTTTCAATTAAATAAGTCAGTCACAGAGATAGAGCAGAGAAATAAGAGGAATGAGCAAATGCTACAAGAAATATGGGATTATGTAAAGAGGACTAACATAACAATCATAGGCATACCAGAGGGTGACAAAGAAAATACACAAGGGTTGGATAATTTATTTGAGGGAATAATTGAGGAAAATTAACCAGGCCTCACTAGAAATCTAGATGTCCAGGTACAAGCTCATAGGACTCCTGGGATATTCACTACAAATAGGAATACACAATGACACATAGTCATCAGACTGGCCAAAATAAACATGAAAGAGGCCCTCCTATGAGTCACAAGGTGAAAGCGGCAGGTAACTTACAAAGGAAAACCCATCAGACTAACTGCAGACTTGGCAACTAAGACCCTACAAGCAGAAGGGATTGGGGCCCAATTCTCAGTCTTCTGAATCACAATAATGTCCAGCCTAGAATTTGTATCCTATAAAACTAAGTTTCATATATGAAGGGAAATAAAGTATTTCTCAGATAAGCAAACACTGAGGGAATTCATTAAGAGAAGATTTGCCCTGCAGGAAGTACTCAGAACTGCATTATTCACAGATCAGCATAATAAACACTTATCAATGTAAAATTATCCAAAAGCTAAAGGGCGAAGGCCAGATACCATAACAGCTCAAGAAATAAAACAAAGCTACGAAATTCAACCCAACAGGATGAACAGAAATCCACCCCACTTATCAATCCTTTCAATAAATATGAATGGCTTGAACTGCCCACTAAAGAGATATAGGCTGGCCGAATGGATAAATATACACAAGCCAAGCATCTGTGGTCTTCAGGAAACACATCTAACCCACAAGAACTCATCCAGACTCATGGTGAAGGGATGGAAAACATTATTTCATGCTAATGGAAACCAAAAAAAAAAAGCTGGCATAGCAGTACTCATATCAGATAACTTAGTCTTCAAATCAACAAATGTAATAAAAGACAAAGACAGTCGTTATATAATGGTAAAGGAAACAATTCAACAAAAAGATATAACAATGTTAAATATTTACTCACCTAACACGGGAGCACCAAGATTCATAAAGCAAATCCTACCTGAACTAAACAAAATGATAGACAGCAGCACCATATTAGCTGAGGACTTCAACACCCCGCTGACAGAAAAAGACAGATCCTCCAAAAGAAAATAAACAAAGAAACAAGAGATTTAAATAAAACTCTAGAACATGTGGGCCTAACAGATATTTACAGAACATTCTACTCTCAAAACCACCAAATATACATTCTTCTCATCAGCTCATGGGACATTCTCTAAGATTGATCACATCCTAGGCCACAAAACATGTCTCAACAAATCTAAAAAAATATAAATTATACCATGCACCTGCTCAGACAACAGTGGAATGAAATTAGAAATCAACTTCAACAGAAACACTCATCTGTTCACAAAGTCATGGGAACTGCCAAACTACTGCTAAATGATAGTCAGGTGAAGGATGAAATTAACACAGAAATCAAGATTCTTTGAATTAAATGATAATGGGGAAACAAGTTATCAAAATCTGTGGGATACAGCTAAAGCAGTCCTGAGAGAAAAATGCATAGCAAAAAAATACCTACATCCAAAGACAGAAAGATCACAAATCAACAATCCAATGAATCATCGCAAAGATCTGGAAAAGCCAGAGTAAACCAATTTGAAACCAAGCAGTAGAAAAGAGGTAACCAAGATCAGAGCAGAAATAAATGAAATCGATAACAAAAAACTATATGGAAAATTAATAAAACAAAAAGTGGAGTCTTTGAAAAGATAAACAAAATTGGCATGCCTCTCACTAGATTAACCAGAAGCAAAACAGAAAGGACTCTAATAAGCTCAATTGTGAATAAAAAAGGAGAAATTACAACATATACCACAGAAATAAAAAATATCACCTCTGAATACCATAAAAATCTCTATGCATATAAACTTGAAAATGTAGAGGAAATGGACAAATTCTTAGAAATGCACAGTCTCCCTGGGCTCAATCAGAAAGATATAGAATTCCTGAATAGACCAATATCAAGTATCGAAATTGAAGCAGTAATAAAAAAGCTTCCTAAAAAATAGTCCCAGACCAGATGGTTTTGACCCAAATTCTACCAGACCTACAAAGAAGAACTGGTGCCTATCCTGCAGAAATTTGTCCACAACATCAAGAAGGAGGGAATACTGCCCAACACATTTTATGAAACCAACATCACCCTGATACTGAAGCCAGGAAAGGACTCAACAAAAAAAGAAAACTAAAAACGAATATCTCTTATGAATATAGATGCAAAAATTCTCCATAAAATCCAAGCAAATTGAATTCAGATGCTTATCAAAATATTATTCTTCATGAGCAAGTGGACCTCATCCTAGAGATGCAAGGATGGTTCAACATACGCAAATCTATAAATGTAATTTGCCACATAAATAGAAGTAAAAACAAAGACCATATGATCCCCTCAATAGATGCAGAAAAAGCATTCAACAAAAATCAGCACCATTTTATGATAAGAACCCTTAACAAAATAGGCATAGATGGGACTTATCTCAAAATGTACAAGCCATATATCACAAACTCACAGCCAACATCATAATGAATGGGGAAATATTGAAAGGAAGCATTCCCATTTAGAACTGGAACCAGACAAGTTTGCCTCTATCACCACTTCTATTCAACACAGTGCTGGAAGTCCTAGCCAGAGCAAGCAGACAAGAGAAGGAAATCAGGGTACACAAATGGGGGCATAAGAGGTCAAGCTTTCACTCTTTGCAGATGATATAATCTTATATCTAGAAAACCCCAAAGGTTCTGACAAGAGACTATTAGAACTGATAAACAAGTTCAGTAAAGTCTCAGGTTACAAAATCCATGTACACAAATCAGTAGCATTCATATATGCCAACAACAGTCAAACTGAGAACCAAATAAAAACTCAATCCTTTCACAATAGCAACAAAGGAAATAAAATACCTAGGAATATATTTAACTAAGGAGGTGAAGGACTTCTACAGGGAGAATTCTGAAATATAATGAAGGAAATAGCAGAGGACACAAACAGCTGGAAAACCAAATCATGCTCACAGATCGGCAGAATCAACATTGCTAAAATGACTAAACTACCCAAAGTGATCTACAAATTCAATGCAATCCTTATTGAAATAACAGCATAATTTTCCACAGATCTGGTAAAAATAATTCTATCCTTTGTATAGAATCAGAGAAGAACCCATATAGCCAAAGTAACAGTAAGCAAAAAGAACAAATTGGGAGGCATCAATTTATCAGACTTCAAGCTATACTACAAGGCTATAGGAACCAAAACAGCATGGTACTGGCACAAGAATACAAACATAGACCAATGGAACAGGACTGAGAACCCAGACATAAAACCATCCTCATATAGCCATCTAATTTTTGAAAAAGCAGGCAAAAATGCAGACTGTGGAAATGAATCCCTATTCAATAAATGGTGCTGGGAAAATTGGATAGGCACATGTAGAAGACTGAAACAGGATGCACACCTCTCACCTCTCACAAAAATCAACTCACAATGGATAACAGACTTAAACCTAAGGCAAGAAACCATAAAAATTCTATTAATAGTAGAAAATGTTGGAAAAATTCACAGATACCAGCATAGGCAAAAAATTTATGAAGAATGCCCCAAAGGCAATCACAGCAACAACAAAAATAAATAAATAGGACCTGATCAGATTAAAAAGCTTCTACACAGCCAAAGAAACTATCACTAGAGCGAATAGACAATCTACAGAATGGGAGAAAATATTTCCATGCTATATATCTGACAATGGGCTAATAACAAGAATCTATATAGAACTCAGGAAAATCATCAAGAAAAAATCAAACAACCCCATTAAAAAGTGGGCAAAGAACATGAACCAAAACTTTTCAGAAGATAGACTAATGGTTAAAAATATGAAAAAATGTTCAACATCTGTAATCATCAAGGAAATGTAAATCAAAACCACAATGAGATATCACTTAACTCCAGTGAGAATGGCTTTTATCAAAAAGTCCCAAAACAATAAATGTTGCCATGGATACAGAGAGATAGGAACACTCATACACTACTGGTGGGACTGCAAAGTAGTACAACCTCTATGGAAAGTAATATGGAGATACCTCAAAGAACAAAAAATAGAAATACCATTTGTTCTAGTAATCTCACTATTGGGTATCCATCTAAAGGAAAAGAAGACATTCTATAAAAAAGACATCTGCATTCAAATGTTTATAGCAGCACAATTCACAATTGGAAAGATGTGGAAACAACCCAAGTGCTCATCAATATATGAGTGGATTAATAAAATGTGGTATGTGTATACCATGCAGTACTACTCAGTCACAAAGAACAATGGTAAACTAATACCTCCTGTATTATCCTGGATGGATCTGGAGCCATTCTGCTAAGTGAAATATCATAAGAATGGAAAAAGAAGCACCGCATGTACTTACCATCAAATTCAGACTAATTGATCAACACTTACGTGCACATAAGGAAGTGACATTCATCAGGTGTCGGGCAGGTGGGTGGGCGGAGGAGGTGATATGTATATTCACACCTGATGGGTGCAGTGCTCACTATCTGGCAGGTGGGCACACTTGTAATTCTGACTTGGGCAGTGCAAAGGCAATATATGTAACCTAAACGTTTGTAGCACCATAATGTTATGAAATAATAATAAATAAAAAAGAAATCCTACCTACCCTCAAAGCTTAAGCCACGTTGCATTGACTGACATAATTACTTACTTTTACATGCAATTGCCACCCGTTAGGTGTGACAAAATAATCTTCTTTGGTCCTCTAACACTTTAAAAATCACAGGCTATAAAATGGAAGAGTTAGAACAAACTGTAGAAATTTTCTAATGCAGCGATTCACAAAGTGCCTTCTGTAGAATGCAAGGTTCGCAAATTATTTTTGGGAAAAACGATTCTATGGTCAAAATGACTTTAGGGAATACCAGGCATAAGGTTTTCTTCCTGGTGGTAAATAACACTTATTATTACAATAAAGGATTTGATAAGACTCTTGGTAAAGAGCATAGCTTCATTTTCTTAATATCCATATTTCCCAAAATTATTTAAAGAGAATCTTTTTAAACTTCCCATAATCATGCTGACCCATGAAAACACATTAAGAAATGTTCCAACCTAAATGCCTTGTGGTGTGGGGAAATACAGCATAATACAACATTTAAGATCCCAGGGTTTATATTCAAAGAAAGCTCTGCTATCTACAAGCTCTGTAACCTTGGACAAGTCACATTGATTTTTATAAGCATCAGTTTTTTCACCTTACAATTTAGATAATATCTGTATCTATATAATCAAGTAGTTATGAGGATTAAATAAAAAATGCTTTCCCAACTTCATTTACATATTAACATGCAATACCATCAGATATGATTGTTTTAATGATGAGGCAAGTAAGTCCAGAGAGATAAAGTCAATTGGCCCAAGTTGCTGGTGAGTACTAGCCAATATGACTTTACTCACCTTTACCGCACCTTGCTGGCCCATTGGTTTGTTTGTGTTCATAATAAATTATCTAACCAGTTGTCTAAGAGTGCTCTTAAGCAATAAAAAAAAGGACAGGGATATGTCCTTGATATCCCATATCAAGGATATGACTCATAGGTCAAGAGTCTAAGCCTACATAAGATATCCCCCAGGAGGTGGTGAAGAGTAGGAAGGAGTTATTACGTGACAGAAATGTTTTCAGAGCCTTGGTTGTCTGGTTAGGAAAGAATTGAGAAAAAAACCCAAAATACTTAAATAGGCTAGAAACATACGGAAGACAATCTTTCCATTCTTCAAAGCTTGATTAGGCCTAATCCTATTAGATATTTGCCTTTTTTAAAAAAAAAATTGACAGTGTAATTCTTCTTATTTTTGGCTCTCTCTTTTCCAAACGTATTGCTTCTCATTGTTCTCTTCTTTCTGTTTCTCATTCTCAACTCTGACGATTCCTGGCTACTTCAGGATGGTGTGGTAGGACCTGGAATACTCACACTTCAGATACATCAGAGTTCAGACCTGCTCTAGCTCCACAGTTATGCTGATTGATCATACCATGGCAAGCAGTGAATGACACTTGGTCTCACTGAGATCCTGGCTCAACTTTCAAGTAATATACTGCTTTCTAACATTTTTTAGAGATCAACTGAATTAGAGAAAGGCATATAAAGAGCTTGCAGAACACAAAGTAAACACACACTCACATACTACGCTATTATAGACCAAAAACAGAGTTTGAAAAAGGTAAGTTCAATATGGTAAGAACAATATACAAAAGATAAAAACTCAGATATATTCATAGATTATATATATTAATATTAAATGGGTTTCCTAGAATTCCATAAACACTTAGACAAAAATGGTGAGATTGTGTCTAATCTTTGACTGTAGCACTGAGAGAAGGTTAGGAGAAATCATGCTTATTGTCCTTTGTATTAACAATGAACTAAATGTGAATATATTAAACATGACTCGGTTTAAATAACCTTTCTAGGTTTTTAGTTTATATAACATTTTGAGATAATTAGTCTCCAATTTTCTATTAAATTTGTAAAAGTAGAACATTTAAAAATTTTTGTCTTAAATTTACTAAAACTAATAAACTTGAAAATTGTGAAAAGTTTATTTACTCTATATAAAATCTTTTTTTGGTTCTATAGAAAATGATTATATAATCTTAATATTTAGGTATTTTAGGTCTGATAAATTTTTGATAGACAAAATTACAGCACATTTTTCATATGTAGGTGTCTCAGCTCTACCTATTTATTGCAGTAAGGTGTGGCATTATGTAACACAGAAGGAAAACCTTTAAGAACTATTTTTGTTCATCTTTTTCCTCAAATTCTTGGTCATCCCAAAAGCTACTGCCATAAAACCTTCCCTTCCTTCTTTGGAAAACTACAGCCCTGCCCAGATTTCTTTCCTCAAAAATCCCTTCCTTATCACATTTGATTCTACCTTCACTGAGAATAATTTGATGACGTCAAATTTATTGTTTCCCTTATGTTTTGAGATATTTTATTACTTATTTAAAAAATCTTTCTATGTTTTCAAAAACACTGCATCCAACACCTATTATTGAAAAGTTCCATATTTTCCCCTATGGCTTTGCTATGGCACTTGTTCAATATAACAAATTTTTACATATGTATGACCTAATTAAGTTCTCCATTCTGTTCAAATATTCTGTTCTTTTTAATCCCTGTGCTTTTAAAATTACCATAGCTTTTATAATATGTGTTAACATATGATAGAAATAGCTGTTTTTTCTCATGATTTTTGATGGTTTGGGCTTTAAATATTTTAAGGTTATGTTGTTAGGTTCATACAAGCTCTTTATGATGGCTATATCTTGTTTTTTTTTAAATATTATATTAACGTGAAGTAAATCTTGATGAAATTAGATTGTATTTTGACCTATAATAAGATTTTTACATGAGCTGACCGTTGGTGAGGAATCATGTAATTTATCTTTCCCTTTATGTTTCAACCATTTGGTGTGATTTAGTTTTAGAGGTGCCATGTATAAGCAACATATAAGTTTTTGAAAGCCAATGTAATCATCTCTTTTAATAAGTTAATGTTTTCTGCTTACATTTAAAATTTCTATTATTAAAATATGTCTTTTAGTTACTTAAAATTTAGTATTTTAGTTAAACATTTTAAATTTTGTAAAAAATTATACTATTAGGACTATCCTTTAATAACCGTTTAGTGATTATTTGTGGTATTAAACCTTAGTGTTTATAAGCCTAAACTATCATACCTTTTTGTTTCATTTTGTTTTGTTTTTACCTTACTTTAAAAAGATGGTTTGGTTGGGAATAAAATTCTAATTTGGCAATTATCTTAGCACTTAGAAAATACTAATTTCTTTTATTCTAGTCTCTATAGTTGTTGAAGAAATGACTAGAATAAATCTAAATGCTATTCCTTTGTAAGAAGTAGGTCTCTCTCTGGGAGATATTTATACTAATTTCATTTTTCTGTCACAATTTGTAATTTAACAATGATTTGTCAAGTTGTGGGTTTATTTTTATTTGTTTGGCACAGTATTCAAAGTGGTCTTTTATATAAAGATTCTTCTCATTTTTGTTCAGTTCTGAAAAACTGTTGGCTATTATTTCCCTAAGTATTACTTCTCTAATCTTACTTCTATTTTCTACGTATGTTTGCAACCAGACCTGTTTGGAGCCTCTTCATCTTTCTTCCATGTCTCTTCAAAACTCTCCTATATTTTGTCTTGTTCTCTACTTCTGTTGCATCCTGGCTGAATTCTCAGAACTACATTCTAGTTCATGAATTCTTTCTTTCATGCTGTTGACTCTAGAGTTTATTTTGTATTTATTCATTTCTTCAGGTTCCAAATGCCATTAATTTTATCCTAAATATTTCTGGATATATAGACATACACACACATATTATGTACATGTGTATAATTATTTTCATGTATATACACATATATGTATATATACATATAAATATATAGATATGTGTGTATGCATATGTGTGTATATACACAGTATGTATCCATATTTTTGTTTTGTTTTTGCCTGTTTTGCATCTTTATTTTTCTATCTAATGAAATATTTGTTTACATTTGTGAATATTCTAAACATACTTTTTAATTTTTTTGCTATACTTTCTATAAAATTACTTTCATCTGGAATGTATTCAAGTACTGGTTGTTCATTTTGTTAGTAATTCTTAATCATTAGATATATTTACTTATTTTGGAACTTGGAGTTGCAATCTAATATATAATTTGATATATTTTCATTTGTCTTTTATTTTTTTGTTTAGTTTAGTTTCACTTTTTTCTCTTTATCTCTGTTCATATGACCCTGTAAATAAGTTTTGCAGTTTTATGTTATAATGGCATTCTAGATTTCCTTTTCCACAGTACTGTGTGGAATATCTCAGATCTGTTTGCTGGAGGTGACACAAGGAGGGCTATAATTCATGCCTAGATTCAGGGCTATGTCTTTGTCCTTCTATGTCCTTAGATCCACAACTGCCTGTAAAGCTGTAGCCTCAGGCACCAAGTGAATAATTTTTTAAGTCACCATTTCTACAGCTGCCCACCAACTGCTAACTTTTATCAATGAGCCTGGCTATAGTCTGTAGTCTCACAAAGAGCTCTTTGTAGTGTTTCTTACCCTAAAGTGTTGGTTTCCAGATTCATTCACCCTCTTCTGGATCCATATGCGCCAAGCCTGTGGCTTCCATCTACCCAGCACTTTGTGAGTTTGTTCTGTTTCTAGTCCATGGACATGTTTATTTTAATTTTTTGCTCAGTTATATTTTGTATTTTTATTCTTATCTATCATTTCTGTAGGTTTGAAGTAGAGGGGTGCATCTGAACATGAACTAACTAAGCCATCTTATTTGGAAGAAATGCCCTTTCTAATATGACTCACTCTGCCACCTTTCTTGTTTTTGGTTTTCTTTCCATTTTAAGCTGGGTAATTCCTAAACAAAACAAAACATAGAAAAGTATCTCTCTCCTTACAAGAAAAGGGAAAAGAGAGACTCACAAGTACTTTTTCTTTAATATTTTTGTCTAAATACATGAGAGTAATAACAGTGATTACACCTCATAGATTGTCACATATAAATGTGATACTGGAGCAAAGCACCTAGCACAAGCCTGGAATGTATTAAGCACTAACAAAAGTTAGGTCATTATTATTAATCTTTAAACTTGGTTCACCTATTAGTGGTTCAAAACATCCTCACTGCTTTTTATAGTCAACATGCATCCAGCTCATCCACTAATAGCACAGTTTGGGAGCCAAGGTTTCCCAATGCTTCCTCAGTAACAAAAAAAGAAAAAAAAAAAAGCACTTGTTCCTCTGGTATTGCACTTTATTCCTATGGATACTTTATAAACTGTGATTTACAAGTAGACTTTCCCTTGTTTTACACATGGACTACAGAGTATTCATGTTGGAATGGATTTTCAAGATCATCTATTTGTACCCTCTCAGTTTGCAGATAAGAAGACTGGTTCCCCCCACCAAATAAATTATTTTGGCCCAGTTTACCCAGATATTGAATAACATAATAGATCTCAAATTCAGGCCTTTTGTCTGTATGCTCCTATTTTTATTTTAGCTCTTCTAGCTTATTATAAAAAATTATAATTCTTACTGAAACCCATTAAGAGCCTTCTGTAATACATATTCAGAAGGGAAATTAATATTGGACCGCATGAATATAAAATAATATCACCACACTTTTCCCACTGCCTTAATACAAACTCCCAACCATAAATTTCTTTCTGTGTAAACAGAAAATTTGGTTCCAAATTTCCAAACCATCCTCATATTTTCAAGAATATTTTAACTTCATTCTATTAAGAAGAATGAAGGACAGTAAGACTTCATCTAAATTTATTATGAGGCACAAATAGATCATTTTCAAATCTCCTATACTGTTCATAGCGGTCAAAATAATATTGCAAAGTACTTAAATGCTACATTAGAGGTAAAGTGGAAGGTATATTTTTATACAATAATGTCTCTCCCCTTGTGATCCAACTTTGTGTTATAAGGAAAACCCCTGGGGTATATGCTGCTGATGAATCAACAGTAGCTACCATACATACCATGATTTGAAAATATCTGCATACACTTGACACAGGTTTAGACCTAAATTTGTTAGTCCAAATTTTCAGGCAACAGAATCTCCAATAGCTTCTTTCCCAGGAGAGCTGTCTCTGTTGACTGGCACTAATTATTATAATCATCCTACATAAAAAGTACGACATTGCTGCCATTATGTTCTTTCCCTGTCACAAGCAGATTCTGATTTTGAAACTGATGAACATACAGCAGAAAATTGTCTCAGGGAAGCTGATAAAACTTCAACAAATAGAAGTGATTTGACTTTTCTTATTTCTACAGGTATTGTAAGGCATTTTTGAGGACAAAACTTCTAGAGTCTTGAAATATAAAGAGAAAAATGTCATGTTATTGTAAGAAGTATTATAATTACCTTGACAGCCGGAGGATGGCAACGAGGAGCCTATAAGAAAATATACATAAGCATAGAAATCCTAACACCATATATCCTAAACTCTTACCCTCAGAATCCATTCAAGTCATGGCTGGTCCTAGGTAAGTTTAGGAAATTGATAATGCCATTTTTGCAATACTCAGTCTTGTTTGCTGAGAGTTTTCCTCATTCCAAGTGTACCAATTTTATACAAAATCAAGAACTTATTGTTCAAACCCTCTCTCCTATCCCAGCAGCCACATCAGTGTCAAATTTCTTATAATGGGAGGAAAAACTCTAAACAAATAGTCAAAAAGCAGAGATTTTATTAGCCATGTAACCCTAAAGAAGTTACTTTGTTTTTTCAATTCTTTACCCATGAAAAGTAGGTAAAATCTACCTCACCAGATTATGTGAGGGTTTGTACAGAGGATATGTATGAAAGAGTATTATACAAATGATAAAGTAGCATGATATTATTATATTAGTCATGTATATACCAGTACAGGTTTAAATTAGTATACTATCACTACGCATGGTACATATTCTCTAATTATGAATGTCAAAATAGTTTTAAGATGCCAAAAACTAGTGAATAGAGAGTATAGTTTGGAGGCCCAGGGAGCCTTTCCATTGCCATGGAAATAGGCAGCTGTCTACTATACCTGGAAGCCTAACATTGTCTCCAAACCAACTCCAATACAAAGAACTCCATAGTTAGCAACACAGGATTTTTCTAGTGTCAGGGTGATGGATCTCAAGGTATCTACTGTTACCTAGAACCCAGAGCTACTTGCTCTAAATCACTGAGTTATCTGGGAATCAACATAATCACCCCATGAAAGATGACATGAAATAATCAGAATTCTTTCATTAACAAGTACAGAAGCCCAATTAAACTGACTTAAGCACAAGTGAATTTATTAGAGCAAGACATAAACTGGCTTCAGGCACAGATAAATCAATGTACCCAAATGATATCAGAAACCTATGTCTTACTATTTCTTGTTTCAACTTACTTCTGTATTGCCTTCTTTCTTAGGAATGATCTCCTCATGTGGTAGAATTATGGCCAGGCTTTCATCAGCTATGCTGCCAGAATGACACCTTCCATTTTCCAACAGTTTCAGAAAAATCCCCAGGGATAATTCCCATTGAAAAGGTTTGGAAGGTCTGGCTTGGATTTGAGCCAAAACTGAGTAATTTAGAATGGAAAATAGATGGTTCCTTGGAGAAAATCGAGTTGTTGCTATGAGAAGAATGGAAAATGGATGCTAGTCAGGCAAAAACAACAGATGTCCACTACATGCCCAGTCTCCATCACTGAAGACATCCTGGGTACAGTCCACTAAAGTTTTATCCCTCTAGGGCCCACTTTGTACTTGGAGATTGCTGTTTTCAAAAATCATATTTGACTGCCAAGTATACAATTACTTTTATGGTCAACACAGAGGGCTATATTAAACAATTTATACAGCAGCAGGTGTTGTATCTCATGAATAGGAGAAACAAATCCTACAGATAAAATCTGACCTTGCCAGATCTCACAGGAAAAGAAATCTGCTTTATGCACAGTTGAGGTTGAGCTGCATGATAATAATGTGTCATACAATTGCATGTGAGCTGTGCTAAATGCCAGGTTTTACAAAAATCAGTGTGATATTTCTCCTAGAAATGGAGCTAACAATTATTTTCAAATTTAGTCCTACTTAAAACTGATTGTTATAGAACAATTTCTGTGTAAAGTGTTGGAAAGAAATGTGTATTTTCTTTGTAATAATCATCTTACATAAAACCAGTGAGTTTTTATGTTTTAAGTTAATTTTCTGTGGGGAAATGGCTTTGTGTAATTTTGGCAAAGGAAGAGTGATGTCAAATCTCCATGGTATCACTTGCAAATTGTATGACCTTGCAAAATTTCTTAACCACAGGACCTAAGTGGGCTTATCTGCAAAACAGGAACATCATCTAACTGCCCGAGTGCAAGAGGTTTAACTAGAGGATCCTTTGAGCATTTTTAATATGAGTGAAACAGAAAGATACAAAATGCAAAATAGATGTAAGGGCTTTAAAATATCTGTAAGCTTCAATGAAAACTTTGATGAAATGAGATAAAATTCCATATAAATAATACTATTATAGAGAAATATTGACCTTATCATTCTTATCCAAATGTTTTAGAATAAAGAATAGTATTTCTTTACAAACCAATGTGTCATCATAAGGTAGATAGAAAATATTGTTAGAATTTTTTTGAATAATGGAAATATATGTGGACCAAAGCCAAGAATATTAGATCTTAGTCTTGGTTTTCTCTCCAACTTTTAGGAAGACATGGAAAGTAATATCCACTCTATATGCCACTAGAAATAGTACTCCCTGTGTTCCAATACGCTGAACAACAGAAGAATCATCAGTAATTATACAAAGTTCCATAAGTTAAAGAAAAAATACATTACAAATACAAGGGAATTTTTAGGGGTGGGTGATGATTTTTTTGAAATTCAAGTTGTTTGCCTTTTTCAAAATGTTTATCTTTTAATTCAATGAGTCTTGCCAAATTAAAGACTTTGCATTAAAGTTTTCCTCTTAGTCCATGTTTTGCTTTCTGCTTTGCAGTTCATTTAAATTAAAGATAGTGAAATAAAGTGGCTAAGGACACAAGCTTTGTTAAAGGCAAACCTGAAATTCAATCTCAACTATATCACTTCTCAGATGTGAGGCTTTAGACAGATTAAATAACCATTCTACTTCTGTTTCCTCATCTGAAAAAGGAGGATAATGTGTTTATCTACTTTGCAGAATTCTTACAGGGATTAAGTAAGGTAACATATATAAGGTGATTTACAAAGAGCCTCACACAAAATAAGTGCTCAATAGATATTATAGGTTGTGTTATGGTTGTTATTTTAATTTATTATAATAAGTGTTATTTCAGTGCTTAGATGAAACAACAGATTCAATAAATCTATTTTATAAATGAGGTCACCATTTAATAGTTGACGCTGCCACTGAATAGATGCAAATCTATGCAACTTAGAATAAAGACAAAGTGAATCTTAATTCTCACTCCAAGGTACAAGTTGCTCATGGATTAAAATGTACATTTTTTCTCTAAGAAGGAAAACAAGATCACATTTTGTTAACCATACTGAAATGCAAGAAAAGTCACTGATATTTCACTTCTTCTAGCACACATAGGCCCACCAGTGATCAGTATGTAATGCTGGAAGGAACGACAGCAGTTTATGTAATGAACCTGCCTCACTATTCAAATTTTCTTTCCTGCACGTCTCAATTGACTGCTCTTGAATGCTCCCTCTATCTTGTGAATGTCTTTGTCAGAGGATTTACCACACAACATTGCAATTTTTTTGGTTCCATGTCTGTCTCCCTTATTTGACTAAAAACTCTTTAAAAATGTCTAAATCTTAATCATCTTTTATTTCCAGAGCTTTGCATGCTGCCTGGCAAATAATAGGCATGCAATAAAAGTTTATCAAACTTAATTTAATCCATTCATAGAATTTTCAAAGCTCCTTCACTTTTATATGATGGATTTCTTTCTTTGGAAATATTACATCTTAGCCATTATTGTAAAAAGGTACTTTCTCTCTTTAAGTGTTAAATGACAAATGTAATTAGTCTCTATATGCAGTCCATAAACACATGAAAAATCCTGATTTTGAAGCACTGAAAGATTTTTTTAAATAGGTTTCAGGCCATCTTATTCAGAATACATAAAAACTAATTTTACTGCTTTACTGAAACTCAAAACAGGATTTGAAGTAGCATGTGAGTCATTTGTATTAGTAAATTAGTTATTATTTTGCATATGAATAGACCTCATGATCCATCTTTTAGATCCCATTATATACCTTGGTAATCTGCTTATGAATGTATCCGTCTAAATTTCTCTTCAACCATTAATATTGCATACAAAAATATTAAAAAATAATTCTTAATATAAATATTTCTTAACATGGGTTTAAAATTTTAATTTCAAAACATTTCTTAGTTTCAGAGCAGAAACACTTAACATGAAACATTTCCTTTATAAATTTGACAAGGCTGCACAAATTTGTGATCTCTCTTCTTTAATCTTCTAATATCTTGATACAAATGCTTTTTGACTATTCACATCTGATCCTGTCCTGGGATCTCCCACATCAACTGTTTTCATCATAACTTCCAAATGCTAATAAATGAAAGAGAAATACATAGCTCTTTAGGCTGATGGAAAGTTAAGCCTAAGTATTTAATTTAGACTTAAATTATGGACAGAATACATTTGCTTTCAACTTCAAAATGGGCCTTTTTTCCCTAAAACGTATAGCTTCTCTTTCCCTAATTTTAAGTATTACTCACAGAAAGCATTCTGACATTTTAACTCGCACTATACCATTTCAGAACTAATGTGCTTCCCTTATGGTGAGTACAAGGAAAAAGAAACCAGCCAAGGAAGCAGAAAAGCCTCACTTTAGTGCCAGGCCACGATTTTCCTGGTCTCGGTACAAATTTTCCTATTCCCTACTGCCCACCTCTATGGCTCTCACTCTCTCAAGGATTTTCGTGACCTTTCTTTGACGTCTTTATATATTTAGTGCCTTTTATAGTATGACAGACATTATACAATTCTCCAAGATTACCCAGATCTGAGTTTGCAGTGTTAAGGCTTAAATCTAGAACTATCTCAGTTCTTAATTTTATATTCTGTTTATTTACAAGCAACAAATAGTATCAATTATTAAAATATCCACAAACTGGTGGATCAATAATATCTCAGGCATTCTATAGAAGACATTCCCACATTGGGTAGGATCTTGAAGTGCATATAGTTCTTGTGTTATTTCCATTTTTGCACATCATATAAAGCAATGCATTAATTATATCAAATTCTGTATCAAAATTCAACTGGAGAGCAGAACTGGTAGGAATTTTTACAAGGAACTGGTTAAAGCAATTGTGAGAGTTGGCTAAGCCAGCCTGAAATCTGTAGGGCAGGTGTTAAGATGGCACGCAAGCCAGCTATAACCCCACAATCATGAACTGAAGCTTAGCATCTCTGTGAATTCCAAGGCCCACAAACGAATATGTATGAATCACATCTCAGAAAACTACTTTTCAAATACTTTGTCTTGTCTGTTTATAGATTTCATTATGTTTTCGTTAGTAAATGCTGAGTGAATCTTGTTATAATTCATAGGCTTTACAATATAGTGCTGGCATATTATGGCTACTTAGAAAGTACAGCAACAAAATTAGTGAAATTAAGCTTTTGGCATAAAAAAATGTAGGCCATCTTCCACAAGAATATGACTCTGTGCTTATTGAATGTTACTATTATTGCTTTATAAGCCGATACTAAATGGCCCCAAAGAAAGAGCAGTAAAATCTTCAAGAGAGTGAGAGCTGTAGCAGTAGGGAGTATGAAAATTTGTACCAAGACCAGGAAAATCATGATCTGGCACTAAAGTGAGGCTTTTCTGCCTCCTTGGCTGATTTCTTTTTCCTTGCACTCACCATAGGGGAAGCACATTAGCTCTGAAATGGTACAGTATGAGTTAAAATATCAGAATGCTTTCAAAACTATTAAGTATTAAAAATAACTAAAACACTTAAAATTAGGGAAGGAGAGGCTACACTTTTTAGGAATAAAAGGCCCATTTTGAAGTAGAAAGCAAATGTATTCTGGCTATAATTCAAGTCAAAATTAAATGCTTAGGCTTAACTCTCCACCAGCCTAAAGAGATAAAGAGATTCTACTAGAAAGCAGAAGTCAATAGGCATGATTTCCAGCTCCCCTCTAACTCGAAGAAATACTGGAAACCCAGTAATTTTGTGTTTGTATACCTATTAAAACATCAGATTAACTTATTAGTTCAGGAATAACAAAGGAATATTTTTATGTCATAGAGTGTTCTATAAGGCTGATTGAGCTGGATATTGGTATATGTTGGTCCCAGAAATGATGCTAGTTGGTATTTTTACTTGCTTGCCTTGGTAATTTTTGTTCTATAAAAATTTTAGGATTATTGTTCTATAACACATTACGGCTACTAAGATTTGATAAATTGACACTTTCACTTTACCAATGTCTACACATTTTTTGAAAGTTATTCTCTAAGAAAAAGAATATTACAAATAATGTGTGATTGAATTAGTTCATAAACCTGGTCATTTTAACAATAATGAACCAGATGTTCTAGAGAAGTGACCTAAGAATCAAGTGACCAAAAATTAAACATTCCTGGATTCTTAGGTTCAACTACCTGCAAGTGCCCTTGGAAGGCTCAAGAACTACAGTAATTTACAATTTTCCCAAAGGACACAGTTTAACCACATCGTTGTCAAATTTGTCAAACAGGAGATACTGAGTCAACCAAGCAAATAACAAGCACATCTCAGAGCACCTTTATTATGGTCAGTTTGTAAAAAGAAGCAGGAGGAAGAGGAGAAGAAGAAAAGACAATTATTTGCTAAAGCAGTGTTCATAAAATAGAGCTTTCTTGAAATACTGTGTATAATTTATCCCTTTCAAACATCAAGCATCTAAATGTTCCGGTTTGTTTCTTCAGGTATTTGTTGGTCTATTGATTGGTTTTGTTAAGAGCTGCATTTTGTTAATGAGATATAACATGACTGTCCTTTGATAATGAAAGTTTTAGATCACTCAAGTGATTACAAGCATTTGGTGGACACATTTCTTCATCATCCCGAGTTGTCAGCACCTTGTCTGATTTGAAAAACTAGAGAACTAATTTGTATTCTTTTTTGTTTCTTTTACAACAATTTATTTTAACTATGTTTTCAGCTCCCTGACTCATAACTTGAAAATCTAATATTATATATGGAATGTGTCTGTAGCGGGAGGGGACAGGAAGCAGAGAGGAAGGTGGGAGGGATGAAATGTTTACTTTCCACAGTGGGGAAAAAGGTAGCCTTTTCTTCCAATGGATACTAATACGATTTTTGTTTTCATTTCTGTTTTTCTTCATGTAATGAGCCAACAATATCATTTTTCTAATCTGTATACGCAGCAGTAAAAGCATCACAGTAGCCTCTCCTGTTATTTTCTGGGCGTGCTGGCGGGAAGTGTGGCCTACAGGAGACAGGACAGAAGTCTCAAGTCCCAGTGCCAGTCTCAGCTCTGCCTCTTACTGACAAAGTGATGACCAACAAGATGATCACTATCCCGTTTTCCTACCACAAATGCTTGCTACAAAAATTCTTCATGGCGATAAAAGAAAAGATTCCATATAAAATATATGGAAACACTAGAAAATAATTACAAATAAATGTTGAAAGGAAATATGTTATTTCTTTTTCTATATTTAAAAATAGGGTTAAGATTTTAAAGATAATTCCTATCCTCTTTCTACGCCAAAACATTTTATATTTAGATGTTTTATCAAAAACCAACCAACAAAAAAGAACTCTTTGTTCTACAGAAGGCAGCAACTAACTCACTATTCTTCAGTTTCCAACTCTGCTTCTGACAATTATAATCATACAGAATACACCAGTGACTTCTTTCTTGCCAAATCCAAAGGTCTCTTTAAAATTCTCATCTTTCTTGACCTCTCTGTAGGATTTAACCTTGCTAAGCCGGTTCTTATCCCTGAAACCTTTTATTCCTGTGGCTTCTACAATAGCATTTCTTCCTACTTTCTGCTATCGCTCTGGCTGCCTCTTTCATTCTTTTCCCAACAGGTCCCTTTTCTATACCGACCTTCCAGGCTGGGTTCTCTGTGGCTTGCTCACCTCTGTTCTCTTTATTCACCTATGCGACACAAATTGTTAACCCTATTTTCTTAGGCCCCAGAAATACAACTGTGAATACAAGAGACATGTTTCTTCATGAAGTTTCCAGTCTAATGGGGGAAATAAATAACTAGACAAGTAATTACAATAAAGTGTGGTAGACAAAGCCCACGGTTGAACCTGCTACCCCTGTGTTCTATTCTATATGCCACAGTTTTCAAACTTGTTTCTCCACTGTCAAACTTTCTCCTGATTTTCACACTAGGTAAGGGCCACCTCATATTCCTCCTGGCCAACCATAAGTGTTTCATAGACATCACAAACTCAGCATTCAAAAATCAAATTCATCATATGTACCTGGTGACGCTACTCATCAATCATCTTCTCTCGGATCCAATATCTTTGCCCTTTTTTTCAGGGTTGTATGAACATTTCAAAAGCCTATGTTACACAGCTTTATTTTGAGTTTGTCCTTGTTTCTTATAAAGTTATTAATTCAGTGATTCATTTTTTTATTTTCTTTTAGATATACTCTTCCTTCTTTAGTTGTCTTTTTCTTGTCTTCTCTGTAAGCCTACTCTCCTTTGTATCTCAGCTTGTTTTCTTGGTATATCATCTATTATTTCATAAAATATACTTTTAATTCACTTTCTTAAAGGCACAAACTCATCCTGAAATTAATTCCTGCTTCCTGCAATAAAAACTTTTTTTTTTCAAATTATGCTTTTCTTCTCCCTCTTGAATGCAATGTCTATCTCCATTTGTGTTGCAGTAACTTTGCGTAGGTGCCACATAGGAGACATTATTACTCATTCTTGAATAAGAATTTATTCAGAACTGGCATTTACCCCAAACTAGTGTGGGTAGATTACCATTGACTCCCCTTATTACTCACTTAAACTCATTAGAAGATTATTCTCAGCTCTGAAGCAGAGGCAATTTAATTGTTTGTAATAGCAACACCATCAATGAAGTGTCCTGTATGGAATGGGGAATATGCTGGAACCAAAAATCCTAGTATAGGAGACTCTCTTTTGAAATATTTTATTTTCCCTTGAGTTTGGTTAAACTGCTTGGACAAAAGTGTGGCCTCTCTTAGCCAGTTTGGCCTAGTTTCTATTCCAAGAACCAAAGGATAGCAAAACCTAACTTCTTTTCTGATGCTACCCCTTACCACATTAAGAAAGATTCTAGCTGCCTCAGGGTGAAGCTACTTTAGAGGGAAATCCTGCTGCCTGCAGATTTTCTATTAATATAGCCACACTCACCCTTGAGCACTTGTTTATATACCACATCCCAAAACTAGTAGCCTTAGTAAAAAAAGGGTCCTACGTATCTATCCAACAACACAAAGCCCTTAATATTTGGTGGCATTTAAATGGCACATTATTTTCTGAAATTCTCTCTTTTCCTCTGTAAAAAATAGATGGAGCAATGGATTTATAAAGAGATAGGAGATATTGCTCTTTTCTAAACCATTTTCAAACCTATGCACCCATAAGTTTTCCCTTATATAGTAATATAAAGGACTTTTATAAAGATATTTAGGTAACTTAAGTATCTAATTCACTGTCCCTCCAGGAATCCCAAATAGAGAGATACAAGGGATGTACAAATGGGCTGAAAATTGTGTAAATGTCCTTATCGACAGAGAATGCTCTAATGGGCACTGCACAAGGAGAACTAGGCTGTCACTGTAAACAAACACAGCCAACATCGGTAAAAACACTCCGTCCACAGAATTTATGTGCCCAATGCTAAAGCAACAGAATGAAACATGCAATTTTCAATTCAATATTAGGTTACTCTAATGTCCTTAATTTTAATAAAATAATTATAAGCCTACAATCAAGTAGAAACAAAAATGTCTAATCTCTAGGTGATTTTTAATGTTTTAAGAAATTTCTCACTTCTCACTCTCCAATAGTTTATACACCAAAAGCTTATTTGTTTGTATATTGCAAGATAGAAAAATATCAGGCAACATTTAGTAACTAACAGCGTATGATTGTTGAGAAAGTGGGGGGCATATACGAACAAGAGCACACATAAAGAAATTGACATTAAGTAAGGGAGAATTTAAATGTGACTATGGTGCGTGTAATTTTAATATATGGTGGCTAGAAGATGATTACATCTAGATCACAGACTCTCAAAC
Organism: Indri indri; assembly: GCA_004363605.1. Lineage (NCBI taxonomy): Eukaryota > Metazoa > Chordata > Mammalia > Primates > Indriidae > Indri > Indri indri. The sequence continues at coordinate 19,453 of RJWJ010008214.1, read as the reverse complement.
TTGACTGCAACTTTGGAATCACCTGACTGGTTTTGAAAACTAACACCCTATCTTGGATATAATGATTTATTTGTTCTGGAATGTGATCTAGACATTGGAATTTTTTTAAACTGCTCAAGTAATTGTAACACGCAGCAAGGTTGAGAACCACTCATTTAGAAGGTCAGGAAGAAGGATGGCTAACTAAGAAAAGGCAGCGGACAGTGAGGGGGTGGAGAGGAAGCTTTCAAATACTCTATGTAGATGCTAGAAAGTGAGTTTCTACAGAGAGATAACAGAATAATCAGTGGTGTAGGCTCAATAGGGAGGGGACTTTATAGTTGCTTCAGTCTGTCAAGTTTGATTTCTTCTACGAAGTGCTCTCCTATTACCTTGGAACTCAAAGTGTGATCAGTGGCCTTGCTTGAGAGACTGTTAAAAATACAGAAGCAGCCAGGAGTGGTGGCTCATGCCTGTTTGCCCAGTTACTCAGGAGGCTGAGTCAGAAGGATCATTTGAGGCCAGGAGTTCAAGATCAGCCTGAAAAACACAGCAAGACCCTGTCTTTAAAAAATATATACATATTTTTTAAAAAAACACAGAACCTCATGCCCATCCCAGATCTCCTGAATCAGATTTTCTATGTTACCAAGATCCCAAGGTAGTTTGAGTCTTGACGAAACATGCAGACCTGAAAATGATACATCATTAGGTTCCTCAAATGCCTATTTCTTCTAACAGGGTAAAACAAAAGAACAGGAAACTAGAGAATTCAGGGTCTTGTCGAGAGTGAATTGATCAACATTATCATGAATGCGACCTAGGTAGTTGTAGAAGTGAAGAAAGGAGAAGGCAGATGGTTATGAAGAAAATATCAAGATCAATGTGTTAAAGTTATGGTTAAAGATGTGTATTAAAGTTTAGTGAAGAGGACTTGTGCAGGTGATCTGACTGAGAATAATAGGAGGTATTAAATCACTGGAATGTGAGAAGGGCTGTTGTACACTTTAGGAATTAGCTAAAGGAAATGGAGATAAGAAACAAGGCGGCTAGTGTTGACAGGTTCTTGGACAACAGACACTCAGGCTTGACAGTCTGGTAGCTTTAGCACAGGGTCCAATATTCCCTTTGGGTAAGAAAATCCAACTCATACGTCTGTCTCTTGGACTTTGAATGCTTCACTTACTAACTCATGATAATAACCTATTTATTTTTTTATATTCTATACCCAAATTTACCTAAAACAGTAGCCTTTTCTAGATAACTACAAACAAAAAGAATAAAGGTTACATGATCTTCCCATGGTGCTTTTATTAGAAGGGGCTAGTGTTGTTTTAGTTGTTGTAGTTGATTTTTTAACAACGTTAGTGTAATATAATTCATGTAATATACAGTTTACCAGTTTAAAAGTCACAATTCAATGGTTTTCAGTATATTCACTGAATTGTATAACCATTGCCAAAACTTCAGAACGTTTTCATAATTCCAAAAAGAAATCTCATGCAGATTAACACTCACTTCACGTTTCCTCCAAACTCTACCCCAACCTCTGACCTAGGCAACCACTAATGTACATTCTTTCTCTATTGTTGTCCTATGCTGGACATTTCATATAAATAAAATTATACAACATATGGTCTTTTATAATGGGCTTCTTTTCCTTAGCATAACATTTTGAGGGATAATCCTTTTCATGTCCAAAGGATATTCCATTGTATGAATATACATTATGTTTTTCATCAGTTGTTTGACATTTGGATTGTTTCCAATTTTTGACTAGTATGAATAATGTGATTATGAATGTTCATATACAGGTTTTCAGTTCTCATGTTCATACGTAAGTGTTCTTGATTCTCTTGAGTATATATTTAGGAATGAAATTCTGGGTCAAATGGTGAGTCTGTGGTTAACTTTTGAGAACTGCCAAACCGTTTTCCATAGTGGCTGAACCATTTTACATTCCCAACAGCTATATATGAGTGTTCCAATTTCTCTGCTTCCTTACCAGCTCTTGTTTCATCTGCTCTTTTAATTCTAAACATGTTAGTCAGTGTGATGTGGTATCTTACTGTGGTTTTAATTTGCATTTCCCTTATGGCTAATAATGATGAACATCTTTTCATGTGCATAGTGGCCATTTATATATCTTCTTTGGTGAGCTATCTATTCAGATCCTTTGAACATGCTTTAATTAGGCACACTTATTATTGAGTTATAAGGTTCTAAACACCAGTGCCTTATGAGATGTATGAATTTAAAATATTTTCTCTTATTCTGGGTGTTGTCTTTCTCTCTTGACAGTTTCCTTTGAAGCATACTAGATTTAATTCTGATGAAATCCAATTTATTTTTTCTTTTGTAATTTGTGCTTTGCTTTCACAACTAAGAAGCCATTTTTTAACCCAAGGTCACAAGGATTTATTTATATGTTTTCTCCTAAGATTTTTATCATAATAGAAGCCCTTACATTTAGGTCTTTGATTTATTTCAAATTAACTTTTCTCTATGGTATGAGGTAGGGGTCCAAATACATTCTTTTGTAAGTGTGGATATTCAGTTGCCCCAGCACCATTTTTTGAAAACTAGTCTTTTCTTATTGAATTGCTTTTGGAAACCTTATCTAAAATCAATTTACCATAAATGTAGGAGTTTAGTTCTGGACTCTCAATTTTATTCCATTGATCTATATGCTTATCCTTATACCAAACACCATACTGTCTTGGTTACTATAGTTTTGTAGCAAGTACTGAAATCAAGAAGTGTGAGTTCTCCAATCAAGAAGTGTGAGTGTTCCATCTTTTTTTTTCAAGATCGCTGTAATTATTCTGGGTCCTGTGCATTTCCATACAAGTTTTAGGATCAAGTTATCGATTTCTGAAAAAAGAAAAAAGCCAGCTGGGATTTTAATAGTGATTATATTGAATGTATAAATAAACTTGGGGAATGTATTCATTTCTGTGCTTTCTGTAACAAATTATTGCAAACTTGGTAGCTTGAAACTATAAAAGCTTTTTGTCTCACAGTTCTAAAGGCGAGAATTCTAAAACCAAGGTGTCAGCAGAGACATGCTCCATCTAGAGTCTTTACGGAGAATCTGTTCTTCTCCTCTTTCAGCTTCTGGTGGCTACTGGCATTTCTTGACTTGTGGCCACATCATCTCAGTGTCTGCTTCTGTGGTCACATTGCCCCCCCACACTTTGACCTGTGTCAAGTCACCCTTGCCTTACCCTTTTAGGGACAATTGTCATTGGATTTAGGGCCAATTGTAGTAATCCAGGGGCAATCTAAGTAATCCAGGATGATCTCCTCATCTTAAAATCCTTAACTTCATTATATATGCAAAGGCTATTTTTTTCCAAATAAAATAACATTCAGAGGTTCCAGAGATTGGGAATTGAACATATCTTTTGAAGGGGCCACAAACTCAGCATACTACAGGGAGTATTTCCATCCTAACAATAGTGTCTTTTAATCCATGCACAAAGATGTCTTTTCCTTTATTTAGGTCTTATTTAATTTTTCAGCAATGTTTTTTAGTTTTCCATGGACAGGTATTGCATACTTTTGTTAAGCTGATTCCTAATTATATCATTATTTTGATGCTATGATACGTGAAATCATTTCATTTTCAGATAGTTCAATGTTGCATAGTATACATAAATACAATTGATTTGTGTATATTTATCTTGTGCCCTGAAACTCCACTGAACTTGTTTCTTAGTTTTAATATCCTTTCAGCAGACTCCTTGGGATTTTCTACATACAAGATAATGTCATCTGCAAATGATGTCATACACAAAACTAAAAATAGTTTATTTCTTCCATTCTAATCTGGTTGCTTTTAATTATCTGTCTTGCCAAATTTTCCCAGCCAGGACCTTCAGTACAAGGTTGAATTAAAGTGACAAAAACAGATATTCTTGTTTTGTTCCCAATCTTAGAGATAAATATTCTTTCACCGCTAAGTATATTAACTATGAATTTTTCATAGATGTCCCTATATAGTTGAGGAAGTTTCCTTCTATTGCTAGTTTTTGAGCGTTTTTTTAAATCATGAAAGTGTTGGATTTTGTCAAATGCTTTTTCTGCATTTATTGAGATGATCATGTGTCATTTAACCATTATTGATATGGTGTACAACATTAATTGGTTTTTGGATGTTACTCTAACTTGAAATCCTATGATACATTCCACTTGGCCATGTCGTATAATTCTTCTTATTTGTGGCTGGATTTGGTTAGCTAGCAGTTTGTTAATTTTTTTCAATCTAAATAGGCACTATGTATAGCTGCTCTTACCATCGGGGCTCAATTTCTTTGTCTACAATTTTTATGAAGTTCTTATAAAGAAGCACCTTGTTTGTAACTACTCATATGAATAATATGATGTTTCTCAGCCTTTCTTATGAAACAAAGTGTAAAAAGCATTTATTCCTTTCTCACTTTCAAATGTGTTTTAAGTTGTATCATAAGTCACATCATGGACTTTCTTTTTCTTTATCTACTATTGGCACTTGAAATTTCATTAGAACTGTATTTCTTAGAGTTAAGGGGAAAAAAGGTCTTCAACAAGGACATTTCTACATCTGATATTTCAGGACTGATTGCTGCTTTCAGAACTGAGTTCCGTGGTTTAATGTGATTCCCAGCACAGATGAGGGAAAATAGAGATAGTGGTGGTGTTCCTTGTTCTAATGAGTTCAAGGAATTTATAGTCTTTATAATCGCACCCTGTTCCAGGACTATCAATGGCTTCTTCTCCTTAGGAGCCATCCTTAAAAAATATGTATCATATCTCCTCAAACAAATGTCAGGTTCATTGTGCCAAGGACTTATAAACTCAATATAAAAAACAGTAGCATTTCTTTACATTAACAACAAATGATCAAAAAAGGAAATCAAGGAAACAATCCCATTTGCAATAGCATCAAGAAGAATGAAATACTTAGGTATAAACTTAACCAAGGGGCTGAAAGACTATTACACAGAAACTATAAAATACTTGCTGAAAGAAATCACAAAAAACACAAATATAAATGGAAAGATACCCCATGTTTATGGATTGGAAGAATTAATATTGTCAAAATGTCTACGCTACCCCAAGCAATCTATAGATTCAAGGAAATCCCTATCAAAATTCCAAAGACATTTTTTGCAGAAATAAGAAAAAAGTCTTAAAATTCTTAAAAAACCACAAGAAAGTCCAAATAGTCAAAACAATATTCAGCAAACAGAATAAAGCAGGGGGCATCACACTTCCTAATTTCCAAAGAAATTACAAAACTACAGTCATCAAAACAGCATGGTACTGGCATAAAAACAGAAATACTGACCAATGAAACAGAATAGAGAGCACAGAAATTAACCCACACATTTATAGTAAATTGATCTTCGACAAAGGGGGCAAGAATGCACAGTGGGGAAAGGATAGTCTCTTCAATAAATGGTGCTGGGAAAACTGGATATCTACATGAAAAGGAATGAAATTGAACTCCTATCGTGCATCATATACAAAAATCAACTCCAAATGAAATTAAAGGCCGGGCGCGGTGGCTCACGCCTGTAATCCTAGCACTCTGGGAGGCCGAGGCGGGCGGATTCTTTGAGCTCAGGAGTTCGAGACCAGCCTGAGCAAGAGTGAGACCCCGTCTCTACTAAAATAAGAAAGAAATTAATCGGACAACTAAAAATATATATATATGTATATATAAAAATTAGCCAGGCATGGTGGCACATGCCTGTAGTCCCAGCTACTCGGGAGGCTGAAGCAGAGGATCACTTGAGCCCAGGAGTTTGAGGTTGCTGTGAGCTAGGCTGACGCCATGGCACTCTAGCCCAGGCAAAAGAGTGAGACTCTGTCTCAAAATAAATAAATTAATTAACAAATAAAAATAAAATAAATAAATAAAATGAAATTGAAGACTTAAACATAAGGCATGAACCTGTAAAAATACTAAAAGAAAACATGAAGTAAACACTTTCTTGACATTGACCTTGGCAATGATTTCTTGGATGTGAGACAAAAGCATAGACAACAAAAGCAAAAATAGACAAGTAGGACTACATCAAACTAAAAGAAAAGGCAGAGTGGAAAGGCAATTTACAGAATAGGAGAAAATATTTGCAAATCATATATCCGAGGAATGGTTAACATACAAAATATATAAAGAACTCCTATAACACAATAGCAAAAAACCAAATAACCCAATTTAAAAATGGGCAAAAGGCATGCATAGACATTTCTCCAAAGAAGATACCCATGGCCAACAGGTATATAAAAGGTGCTCAACATCACTAATCATCAGAGAAATGCAAATAAAAATTACAATGAGATATCACTTCACAATTGTTAGGATTGCTATTATGAAAAAAAAAAAGATAGCAAGCGTTGGTGAAGATGTAGAGAAAAAGGATCCCTTATTTGTTGTTGGTGGGAATGTAAATTGGCACAGTCAATATGGAAAACAGTATGGGGGTTCCTCAGAAAATGAAAATTAGAACTACCATATAATCTGACAATTCCATTTCTAGGTATACAGCCAAAAGATTTGAAATCAGGATCTCAAAGATATATCTGCACTTCATGCTCATTAAAGCATTATCTACAATAGTAAAGACATGGAAACACTAAATGTCCATCAGCAAATGAACAAAGACAATGTGGTACATATACACAATGGAATATTATTCAATCATAAAAAATAAGGAAACCCTGCCATTTGCTACAACATGGATGAACTTGAAGACTATTATAGTAAATGAAATAAACTAGACAAAGGAGAACAAATACTACATGATCCTACTTATATCTGGAATCTAAAATAATAAAACTCATGAAAGCACAGAACAGAATGGGGTTACCTTGGGCTGGTAGAAGAGGGAATCGGGAATGTATTGGTCAAAGGGTACATAGTTTCAGTTATGCAAGATAAATAAATCCTAGAGATCTACTGTAGAGCATAGTGCATATAGATAAAAATACTGTATTATTTGCTTAAAAATTTGTTAGCAGGGTAGATTTTATGTTATCGCACAAAAGAGGGTGGTGGAGAAACTCTTTAGAGGTGATGGTTATATTTATGGCATTGTTCATGGTGATATCTTACAGGTGTACACTTGTCTTCAAACTTATAAAGATGTATACATTAAATATGTACAGCCTTTTTTGTATGTCAATTATACCTCAATAAAAAGATAAGTAAAGATAAAAATACAGATTATCTTCCATTACCTAACTTTGTGACTTTCAGCAAGTTACTTAACTGACTTCAGTTTCCTGGGGTGGTTGTAAAGATTAAGTAAAAGTGTAAGTGTCGAATACCAGACACACGGATGGCACTTAATAAATGGTATCCTTTTGTTTTAAAAGTTTGGTAGGAATTAACGGAAAATATTTAGCAAAGTACCTAGGACATATGAAAGATGTGAAAACTGCTAAAAAGATTTTGATATTGTTGCTATGATGATATTAATAATAATGATGATATTGAAGATACTAAATCCAAAAACTAGGGTTCGAATCCTAACCCCATTACTTACTTGCTTTCTGTGTGAAGCTGACCACGTCTCTAAACTTTGCTTTCTTCATCTACAAATGGAAATGATGGTGCCATTTCCCAAGACTGATGGAAGGATCAAATGAAATGATGTTGATGATGGTGCTATCTATACTGTAAAGCCATGCACCATTATTTCCCGTTGCCATAATTCATGGCACTGTGCCTGCCCATGACAACCATCCAGTAAGCTTTGAATTAAAGTCCACTGAATTTTAATTTATCACTGGTTGGGTGTGAGAATTTTTCAGCTATCAGTAATATTTTCTTTAACAGTGAAGTGTTTAATGGGCAGAAATAATACCTCATTGGAATAACACCTAGAGAAAAGGATTTAGAAAGTACTTTTGGACAATCATTTTTAAACTCAAATTTTATGTGGAAGAATCGATATGTGTGTAGCAGCCTTAAAAACAAAGGAAATTAGGATAAAGGACAAAGAGTTCCAGCTGTTTGGGCAGAAAATAAAGATGAAGGGGATTAGGATCAGAGAAACAAAATTGTTCTGGTTTCTGTCTCTCTTCTAACTGAAACTTTCATTAAGCCGTAGTGGGCAAAATGCCAGCCTAACCCATAACTAGCGTCCTAACTTTTCCTGTATACAGGAAATCCCAGGGATGAGATTCCAACCCATGGCTACTTAATAGCTTCTCTACAGTGCAGCTGCAATGCTTCTCAGAAGCAACTTCCAAACAAATAACAAACACAGAATGAGCCCTGTGTGACCCCCAGCAAATCATTTAACCCCACTGAGCCTTATTTTTTACATCAGCAAAATAATGCTACCCCCGTCCACCTCCAAAGTGTTGTCAAGATAAAGGAGTTGATTCTCCAAAAGAACAGGGAGTTCCTGAGATGAAACATGATCTATACACCTAAAGTGCAACCACTTAATAATTTATAAGTTCTTGTTTTTGTTTTGTTTGGGTTTGGTTTTTATACTGAGACCTTCACTGGTTTTTTTAGAGAAATTTTTCCCTGCTATATCTTTTCACTTATATAAGAAAGAGCTGCATGAGTGAAGGGGGCCTTGTTGTAACTTCAGAGTCCACGATACACAAGTTTGTAACTGTGCGAAAACTTTGAAATATCTGCCATAGCTAGGGACTGAAAGTTATCTTTTTCCTATTATGAGAGATATATAAAATTGGTATCCATTCAGTAAATATTTATTGAATTTAGCCTTTCTTCCAGAAAATGTACAAAGCCCTGGGAATACCAAAAAGATTAAAATAGGTCTCACCTGGAGAACAATCAATTAGGAAGACAGTTTCAAAAACAAATAGTTAAAATGTGGCATGTGTTACAAATCTTTTCAAGGTGTTATTAGAACATGAAGGTGGAAGTGGCTAATTTGTTGTTTGGTTGTTTTGATTTTTTTTAATTGCTAAGAGCCCCATAGACCAATTACAGCTGCTGGTAGCTCTTTGGAGCATTTAATGGCCAAAAGCTGTTAGAGAAAAAACCAAGAATATGAGCCTGTGGGCTAGAAGACCCAAGCCGTTAGCCCATTTTTACCATTAATTAACTGAGTGAGTCTTATGTGCAAAATGATTTGGTTTGCTAGGTGATTGCTAAGATTGCTTTCATATATTATGAAACCTTTCTGATATTGTATTTCTTGCTATTTATCTTCCCCATCTCCTGAGCCCTGTGTCTTTAAATCATTTGAAGTTAAGAGAAAATTGTATCGTTTTCTTTTATTGTGAAAAACTAACACTATTATTAGGTCATGTGAGAGATTCACAGACCGCTGTCCAGAAATTAAGATTTCAGTCTGACCCTTTGTAAACCAGCAAAAACTTGCCTGCATTTATGATTTTCTACTTTCTGGAAGATGCCTCAGCCCTGTGGAATGTTTTCATAAGGTTAGGAAGCAGATTAGTGTAAGTGGAATGACAGAGCCAACAACATTACAGTATGTAAATGAAGGGCCGTGACAAAGCTTCCTGAAGGGAAATGGATTAACGAGTTGGCTAAATCGGCTACATATGAAAAATCGATCAACAAAGAACAAAATAATGAACAGCCCTAGGATATTTCCACTGCTTGAGAAAAGAAAACAGATTATTTTTCATTTCAAAATCTCTGTCGTTAACACTGAAAATACTTAGGCCTCTATGACCCTGAAGAATTTTTGAGTCAAGACTTACTAGCAGAACAGAGCTCACAATAAAATAGTTCAGACTGCCAGAAATGGGCTGGAGAACTGACAAGAAACAAACTGCCTGCTGGGTTGAGAACTGTCAAAACTTCACAAAAAAATGGGTATTTTAAACAAGCCATTATTTAACAGTGGCAAGGGAAGAGGGGGAATACTTGGGTTCTTCCCCACCATGAACTTCAACTTTGGATTTTGGAGAAGTAAAGGCAGCTTTATTTAGAATAATGGTTGAATCAAAGCCCACATTTCCATGAACTCATGTCACTTTTCCTTTGCAGCCAGCTTAGCTTCCTAGCACGCCAGAAACAAAAGGCTCTGCTGGCAGAACAATGCTGACATAGTCTAGCTGTTGCTCTTCCAAGGCATCCTGTAAAACCCTGCCTCCTGTTTAGGGGGATCTGGGAACCTCCCAATCCCCCCCACCACATGCACAGGCCATCGGATAAGGGTATCCCTCCCAGGGTATTCCTCCTTCTTACCACATTATTACTGCATTGCTTCTGATTTCCCTTTCAAGGGTTTTAAATTGACATTTCAAGTAACATCAGCCTAAAACTTAGTTTATCAGCATGAATGTGCTTTGCTTCTCCTTTTGAAAGAAAAGCTTAAAGTTCAGTAATTAAAATGCTGATTAACTTTTAAATACTGAAGTGTTTTATTCTGCTTCTGAGAAATTCGTGCCTTCAAGCTGTGATTTTTTTCTATGTGGGGCCAGGGGTGTTTCTTCTTATTTTCAAATGTGGAGCATTAAGAAAAAGGGCAAGTGAAGCTCAATTGAATGCACTAGGGATGTTATGAACACAAATGAACCTCAAGGAGGAGTATTAGTTCCATGGAGCATAAACCTTTGCAAATGCCAATGGCTGGGAGAGGTTGGAGCACTGACCTTCAGGGATGGTAAGGGGGAGAACTGTAGAGAGATGAGACTGGAGAAGTACAAAGGAGCCAGATCACAGGAAGGAGTTTGATTTAATTCCAAGAGTAATAAATAAAAAGATGTTCAAGGTTTTTAAATAGGGGACTGATTTGATCTAATACGTTTTTAAAAGAACATACATTTTAAGATTTTTAATACATATCAATGTGTATAATGTGCATATGATAGCTAACATATATTGAATGCTTACTATGTGTCACATAATATTCTAAGAGCTTTACATAGTACCCTATGAAGTAGGTGCTATTGCTCTCTTTACAGATAAGGAAACTGAGGCACAGAAGGTTAAATAACTTGCTCAAACTAACACACCTTGTAAGTGGCAGGGCTGTGATTTAAACACAAGCAATCTTACTAAAGCACTCATGCTTTTTAACCACTATGCTACACAGCATGAGCTCAATGACCAGTTGGTCTAGGTTTCCGATATTATCCTATACCTGCAGCACAAATCATATCCCAAAGAATCAATATAGAATTTACTTCGCTTCTTAGTCTTATGGGCCAACACTGTTATTAAGTATGGTAAATTCTGGACTTTTCACTATTTCTCAATTTCTCAGTGAATAAGAGAATTCAGTAAGTGTGCTCTGGTGCCTTATATGAATTTTCCTTAGGAAGCACCTCAGAATAACAATAACGATGACAATAACAACCAACATAACAGCAAAAATCCCTTTTATCCTCAAACATCCCCTTTTACTTTCTGCTTTAATTGATACACAGATATTCCCTGAGGGCTTTTCTTTCTTTTCAATCATCGTAGCTGTTACTTTCTGTCCTAGAAATCATGCTCCTCTAAATCACTTAGACTGTATTTTTTCTTCTCCCCCAAATCTCCAATTCCATTAAAGGTAAGCAAGCAGGTATCAATCATCACCTGCTACTCCTTATTGAGTCATTTAATGACCTACCTGAGACCTCTCATCCAGTGACCCCACACTTTCTCGTAGACTATCAATTCCTTGTGTCTTCCTTCCTCACCCAGCTTAGATTCCTTTGCTCCTCATCATAATCATGCTCTTGTTAATACCCCATTCAACCCTGTCTCTTCCCGTCACACTTGCTTAGCAAAGCACCTGAATAAACTCAACCATTTGCTTTTTCAGCTCCTGAAAAGGTGTAACACTTTAAATTTGTGGCTTCCAATGTCAAATACTTCAAATTCCACTTCTGCCTCAAGTAGGTGTCTACCCTAGCCCCAGGTAGTTTATTTGGAAAATTTTAAAGATGCCTAAACCCTATTCCAGGCCAATTAAGCCTTAGGGGTCAAGGAAAGTTTCACCTGTCTTTAAACTGCTTGGATGCTTCTAATGAGTAGCCGCAGATAAATAAACACTGCCTTTATCACTTTCAGCTGCTGACCTTGTCTCACACTTCTTTGAGAAATAGAAGCCATTAAATAAGAACGCTTTATCTTTCTACAGATAATCCACAAAACTGTGTCAATGCAATCTCTAGATTATATCCCAAATCTGACCATGTCTCACCATCTCCACTGCTGCAACCCTAGTCCAAGTCATCATCATCTCACACCTAATCATCAGAGCTTCGCAGTTGCCTTCCTGATTCCATACACTTCCCTATTAAATCAATCTCCTCCCAGCATCTAGACTGACTTTTTCCAAATGGTAAAAACGTTTTATTACTTCTCTTCTCATTAAGAGTATAATCCAAGCTCTTCGCCAAGGCCTTCAAGATCTGTGTGATCCATCCCCTGCTTAACTACCGAATCTCATTCACTGCGTGCCCCTCTTCTCCTCTCACAACACAATTCGAACTTTATCATCCCACAAATCAAGACCCTCCCATAGCTGCTTCTCCCTGCTAGAAAGATCTCTGGCCTACTCTCAACCCCACCTCCACCTTTAACTTGGTTAACTCCTACTCATATTTGAAATTTCCACCTAAATATCCCTTCCATGGAGAAACCGATAACTGCTTCCTGGTAAATCTCTTTGTTCCTACTTATTTTCCTTTCTTAAAACACCTTAAATTTTTCCCCTCAATACTTTTCACTTGGTGTAACTAGATTATAAATATATATTTAGACATTTAATGGCTCTAAGCTCCAAGCGATCAGAAATCATGTTTGAATTCTTCTCCGCTACATACGATGAGCTTAGTTTGGTTCCCATTACATGGCACAAAAGCAGTATCTATCTGCTGATCATTGGCAGTATTGAAAAATTCACTGTAAATCATCCCCGGCTTGTTTCTAGGGAATCTTAGCAATTTGGTAAAGTATTTCCACAGATTTCTAACAAATTTGTTTAAAAAATTAAGCCAAAACAATAATTTCTGTAATATGATTACAAGGTTGTCAAACTATATTAGAAGAAATTCAGATTGGATTATACCATCAACTGGGCCTTGTGTAAAGTGTTCTTTTTCACAATAATTCATGCATAATTATGTTCCCCAATATCCAGATCATAGCCTATTCTACAATTATAAGACATCCAGGATTAAATGCACATCAGAATATGTTTCCATCTGGTAAATGAATTATCCTTATCTGCCATTTTTTACTTTGGCACTCTGATAAATTAAAAAGACATACACTAATTCAATTTTAATAGTTAATTCAAATGGACCATCTTTTGGACATACCAATCCTTGTATGTATTTTCAATTTAATTTACTCTTATCTATACAATTTAATTCTATCTTCTTTGATTCATTCTTTCATTAATTTTTAAGTTGAATGCAGAGCTCATTAATTTTCAGTTATTCTCCTTTTATACTATAAAAATTAAACCTGTATGTATAAGCCACTAAATTAGGGATTGGCAAGCTACAGCCTGTAGGCCAAATGCAGCCATGTTCTGTGGCCCCATGGCTAAGAATTTTTAAAGGTTTGGAAATAAAAAAAAAAAAAGAATATGTGACAGAGACCGTATGTAGACTAAAATATTTACCCCCTGACCCTTCGTCAATTCCTGGTTTAAATAATGCTCTAGCTCCATCCTATAATTTTCTTACGCAGAATTTTCAGTGTTATTTAATTATAATATGTCTATTTGTTATTATAATTTCTTTTTTTGACCTATGAATTATTTAGAGATGTGTTCGTTGATATCCAAATTAAGTATCATTTTTTATTTTGTTTCATTGTTGACGCTAACTTAATTTCTTTGTGGTAAAGTGACTTGCCATAAATACTAACATATATTTGAAAAAAGCGTGGACTTGCTTTATGACTTACAACATTATCAATGTTTTTATGTCATCCATGTTTGCTTGAAAAGAATCCTTATTCTCCAAATGCTTGTTATGTGATTCTATTTATATCCATTAGATCTAGTTTTTTAGTTTGTTCAAATCATCGTGATCCATATTAACATTTTATTAATTAATCTATTAACTACTAAGAAATATAGGCTAATGTCTCATAACAATGGTAGATTTATTGATTCATCATTGTACTTCTCATTATTTTTGCTTTATATATCTTACAGCTATGTTATCAGTTACATATAAGTTTAAAATTGTTATATCTCTTGATGACTTGAATTTGTAATCAATATATATAACATGTAGTGGACTTATCATTAGCAATACTTTTTGCCATTAAAATAATTTTATCTGATAGTAGTATATCTATAGCAATAGTCTTCTGATTAATATTTGCCTGGTTCATTTTTTTATATCACTGTACTCTCAATGTTACTATTTCACTATAAATAGAAGTTAACTGGGGTTTTAAAAATATGAGTAAGTCTCAATAATTTAACTGGAAAGTATATTTTATTTAAATTTATTTTGATTACTGATATCTTTGGATTACTTTGTACCATCTTATTTTGCAATTTATTTCTCTATAATTTATTTAATTTTTCTATTTCTAAGTTATCTTTGAACTCGTTTCATTTTTCTAGCATAAAAGAAATAATGCATTTTAATTATCATAGAAATATTCAAATACGTATTTAACTTGACAGAATCTATGATTAATCAATGTATTTATTGTTCTCCTTAACAAGGATATTACAGGGCTTTAACTGCAATTATTCCTCTTTAAGTACTAAAGATTAATAGTAAATTGTGTCTTGCTTGTTTTACATTCCTTCACATTAGACAATATTACTGTCTTACATATTCACTTTTTGTTTAGAAATTAATCTATGTTTGTCATATCTTCCTGCTTCTCAAGTATTTTTTATATAGTCGATCTTCACTATTCATGGATTCCATATTTGTAAATTTGACTGCTTGCTAAAAGTTGTTACCCCAAAATCAATACATGTGGCACTTCCACAGTCATTCAAGGATATACACGTACTCAGAAAATTAACACAGTTGACTTTCACGATGTACAAATTTCCAGTTGAGGATGAACAAGGTGATACTCTGCCTTCTTCTTTCAGATCTTACACTGTAAACAAGTGCCTTTGTTGTGGTCCATTTAGTGCCATATTTTTCACATTTTTGCACTTTTTGTTGGTGATTTCACTGTTTAAATGGCCCCAAGGATAATGCCCAAGTGCTGTCTAGTATTCCTAAGAGCAGGGAAGCTGTGATGTAATTTAGAGAGAAAATGCATGTGTTCAATCCATGCCTTTGTTCAGGCATGAATTTTGGAGCTGTTGACCATGAGTTCAACATTAATGAATCTGTAATATATTGTTAAATATGGTGTCTTTAAACAGAAACACTTATAAAACAAGGTTATATATTGATTGTCCGGTGATATTGTTATAACCAGAGCCTCAAAGGAGCCTAACTCTGTATTTTCTTTAAGAGAAGTGGTTCAGTATTTGCTAATTCAGTGTTCATGGCAACTTCATGGAACAAAATTACTCTGGAGAATAACAAGAATCAACTGTGTTATGATTTTCCTTCCTCCTGGAATAGATTACTTAAAAATCCCTTGGAGGCCTTTTGGTTGTAAATACACTCAGTTTTCATTTATTTAATTATATCTTTATTTTATCTTCATTCTTGAAAGATAGTTTCACTTGGTATAAAATTTCAAATTGATAACTGCTTTGCTTGGCACATTGAAAATGCTTTTCCATTGTTTGCTGGCTTCCATGATTACTACTAAGAAATCAGCTATGAAGCAAACTGCTATTCTTGCTAAGAAATCTCTCTTTACTCTCTGATAACTGTTAGACATTCTCTTTACTCTTCTAAAGTTCATTAAACTTCATGATTCGTGTTTTTAATCAGTTCCAGAAAATGTACATTGATTTTTTTTCTCCCTGAGTATACCTCCTCCATTCTCTCTTTCTGAGAGACTGAAGAGATGTATTTTAGATCTTCTCAATCTACCCTCTGCATCTCTGTAACCCTTTAACATTTTCTATTTCTTTGTCTCTTCTTAGCTGTGAATATTTTCTTCAAATTGGCTTTCAAACCACTAATACTCTTTATCTGAGCTATTCTGAATTTTAACAGTCCCTTGAATTTATAAATTCAAATATTATTTATAATAATTTCTAATAGTGGAGTTTTATTTGATTCTTTTCTTAAAGCTGTCTTGTCAATTTTTACATTCTATTTTAGTTACTTTTGATACCTTATTTTGTCCTAAACCTTGTACATTTATATTTTATCTATTATTTCTGGTATTTGCCATTTATGCTGTCTAGATTCTTCTGTTTGCTGTTCCAGCTGATGCTTCTGCCTAATGTTTCATTCTTATGTTTTACAATTTTTTTTTTTTTTTTTTTTTTTTTTTTTTTTTTTTTTTTTTTTTTTTTTTTTTTTTTTTTTTTTTTTTTTTTTTTTTTTTTTTTTTTTTTTTTTTTTTTTTTTTTTTTTTTTTTTTTTTTTTTTTTTTTTTTTTTTTTTTGGTCTTCATAATCCTGTGTTTTATCTGTGGTAAGTTTTTAAGTTCTGGACATAAACTGTTTCCTTCTAAAGAGGATTTGCATTTGGTTGTTCTAAGCATCTGGGAAAATATCTGACCTGAGGCCAATTTAAATTAAATTTCCTGCTAATACATGTCTTAGTTCAGGCTGCAATAACAATGTACCAAAGAATGGGTGGCTAATAAACAATAGAAATTATTTCTCGCAGTTCCAAAGGCTGGAAAGTCCAAGATCAAGGCACCAGCAGATTTAGTGTCTGATGAGAGCTTGCTTCCTGGTTCAGGTAAAAGGATAAGAAGGCTGTTTTTCTTTTTCTTTTCTTTTTCTTTTAATAAGGACACTAATCCAATTCATGAGGGCTCCATCCTCATGGCCTAATTACCTATCCTAGGCCCTGCCTCCTAATACCATCACATCGGGGTTAAGATTTCAACATATAAATTGGGGGCGGGGAGTGGACATAAACATTTAGTCCATTACAAATTAGGCTGGAAATGTTCTAAAGTAATGTTTTCTTTTCCTACTCTACCCAAAACCAAGGATAATATAGGCACATTTTTTCTCCATCCTCCCTGCAAGGCAGGTATTTTTGTAGGTCACCACACAGTTATCATCTCTCAAAGGATCCTGATTTATGTACAGTGAAGGAGTATTTCTAAATCTACCAGAAACAGAAAAGGCCTTCAGTGATCAAGAGATACTCCCAGGCCACACACTGGATCCAGTACTTTCAGTACTCGCAATACTTTTCTGAATTCAAGTTTTCTTATATTTATGCTCCCCAAACATGCATTTAAGGTGTTTTAAAAGTATTTTATTTTATACATCACTTCTGCCAGATAGCCAAAAAGGAAACTCTAAATCAATGTTGCTGTTTAACAGAATTATTTAACATTTTTAATTTGGTTATAGTAAAAAAAAAGAAAAAAGGAATCAAAACAAATTCTCTTGACTTATTCTTATGTTCTTGTATTAGCCTTCTGCTCATGCCAATAAAATTAAAAGTAAAAAAAAGATAGATAATATACAGCATTGCAGCATAACTATAATGCATTACTATATATAGACTATGCTACTATAGTAAGACAATACTGATACTGTTTCCTACTAGAAAATATTATAATGATACAGAAGTACCCACTTCTCTGCAGCTTCACTTTCTGCACGTACAGTTACCAGTGACCACTGGTAACTGCAACCATGGTGTGAAAATAGTTGAGTACAGTACAATAATATATTTTGAGAGAGAGACCACATTCACATACATTTTATTACAGTATATTGCTATAATTGTTCTATTTTACTGTTAGTTATTGTTAATTTCTGACTGTCTAATTTATAAACTGTATAATAAGTATTAATATATATGTATAGGAAAGAAAGATAGTATACATAGGGTTCAATACTGTCTGTGGTTTCAGGCATCCACTGGGAGTCTTGGAACGTATCCCCCATGTATTAAGAAAAAAGTACTGTGTATGTTATAGACTGAATTGTTTCCCATCTCCCCCACAAAAATATATATACTAAAGCCCTAACCACAATGTACATTTTGAGACGGGGTCTTTATGGAGATAATTAAGGTTAAATGAAGTCATTAGGGTTGGGCCCGAATCCAATAGGATTAGCATTCTTATAAAAGGAAAAGACACCAGCAGTGTATACATAAAGAGGAAAGGACATGTGAGGACACAGCAAGAAGGCAGCTATCTGCAATCCAGAAAGAGAGGCTTTACCAGAAGCCAACCCTGCTGGCATCTTGGTCTGGGACTTCCAGCCTCCAGAACTGTGAGAAAATATATTTCTGTTGTTTAAGCCACCTAGTCTGTGGTTTTTATTATGGCAGCCCTAGAAGATTAACACTGTGTGTGTGTGTGTGTGTGTGTGTGTGTGTGTGTGTGTATGTATGTATGTGATATATACACACACATCTAAAAATCTTAAGTTAAAAACAAATGCATACTCATAATGGAAAGATATATTTGTATTAATATCATTACTGCCTTATAACATTTAATGGAAGCATTTCCTGAAACAATACAAAACAAAATCAAAACAAAACTTCCCAATGTCAGTAAAACTTTGCTGAAAAGTCAAAAATATCAATGGTTCATACTATTCGATATATACTGCTTACCATTTTTTGATACCTGCCAATAAAATTTTTCATTGTCATCTCATCTAGAAAATCATAAAGACTTTTATAATAATAAACTAAATTTGTTCAAGCAGGAAATTATATCTTACAAACACTTCATTAAGGTCAAATAGGTAGCGAAAGAAAAATTAGGAGAAAAAAAAAAAAAACCCACCAATTTTCAGGTGGAAAATTGAAGCAATTTTTAAAATATTTTTAACTCAAAGGAGAATGAATATACAACACACAAGAACTGTGAGATGCAGGCAAAGCAATGCCTGCATCTCAAAAAATTATAGATTTAAGTTTATATGTAAGAAAAGAAGAAAGCCTGCAAATTCAAAGATCTAAGCTTCCATTTCAAAAAGCTAGACTGGCACAACAAATCAAACCTTAAGAAATAGAAGGAAAAGGAAATGAAGGGTAATGCACTAATCAATGAAACAGATAATTAACATAAAGTAAAAAATTTTTTAAATGTTTCTTTAAAATTATTAATAAAATTTATAAACTACTAGGAATATAGATCAAGAAAAATAGAATAAAAATTAATTACAATATAAAGAAGACAAAAGGGAACTATAGATATTAAAAGGAAAGTAAACATATTACATATAATTTTACACCAATAAATTTAAAAATTTGGGTTAACGAATTCTTTTAAAAAATATCACCTACTAAAACTGACCAAATAGAAAATAGAAAATCAAAACATACAACTATCTAGTTGACTGTATTATTTAAAACTTTTCCAAACATGTTACTCCAGGCCCACATGGCTTTATCTATGAATTTTTCCTAACATTTAAGGAAGATATAATATCAATCTAACATAAAACATTTTAAATAATAAAAAAGGTTT